>MU746706.1:8220-60740 GCA_026770625.1 Nicotiana glauca
TTGAAACCCCGAATTTGCACACCGTAGTGCTATATTGAGGTGACTTGCACGCCGGATAGTGAGCGTGGGGTAGAGCACCGTTGGGGATTGTGACTTGGTCCGTCTCGGTTGTTGATTTTACCGCGTATTTGATTGAAACTTATTTGATATTATCATGATTTGGGCTGATTGTCATATTTGGGCTTCGTGCCGATTATTTGAACCACTTCGGGAATTTTTATCACTCTTTCCTCACTATTTGATATACTATTTGAACTCAGTCCTGTTGATTATACTGTCTTTGCAAACTCAGCCGTTTTAATTGATTTTTGAGACTTTACTGATATTTCACTGTTGTCCGGCTGAGAACTATTATTTTATTGATGCCCGAGGGGCTTATGATATTTTCTGGACTGAGTAAGGCTTTCAGGCCTTGAGCATGAGGCGAGGAGGCTTTCAAGCCTCGAGTGATATGTGAGGAGGCTTTAAAGCCTCGAGTGATATGTAAGGAGGCTTTCAGGCCTCAAGTGTGATGTGAGAAGGCTTTCAGGCCTTGTTTATATGCCACGAGGTGGCTTGATATTGCGCTTAGGCCGTAAGGGGCCCCTCCCGGAGTCTGTACACCCCCAGTGAGCGCGGGTACCCATGTAATGTGGTATTGAGCCCGAGGGGCTAATATTGTTTGAGTGATGTGATACTGAGCCCGAGGGGCTGGTACTGCTTTGAGATGTGCCCAAGGGACGAACTTTTATGTGCTCATCCTGCATATTTATATGCCTTTACCTGTTTTACTTTGGTATTTGTGCCCGAGAGGTGGAATTTCTGTGCTTATCAGCACTAACCATTTTGAAATTGTTTTCTATTGAAAAGATCATTTTTGAAAGAGATTTGAACTGAGCCAAGGTATTTCTAAAGATTTCACTGTTTTTCTCAGAAAATTGTACCCGGCTTCAATACACCATGTTGGTTGCTTTACGTGATTTCTTGCTGCTCAGTTATTATTTACTTTTATTACTCACTGAGTGGGAGTACTCACTTTACTCCTTGCACCTCGCGTGCAGATGCAGGTATTTGTTCACCCGGTAGCGGGTTTTGAGCTGGTTGGAGATTTTGCTATCATAGCTCAGCAAGGTGACCGCCAACGTTTGCGGCACCAGATTTCTTCCTTGATTTCTAAATTCTATTCTATATATTACTGGCCTTGTAATTGTATTTAGACTCCTTTAGATGTTCGTGACTTGTGACACACCGGTTTGGGCTGTGTTTGGTTGTACTTCCACTAAGTAATATTATTGAATCATCTTTAAAAATTGTTTATCCATGTCATTCTTTTTTTGAAAAAGGCAAATAGGGTTGGTTGGCTGGTCTTGTCTTTACAAGAGGCGCCATCACGACCGGGACGAGGTTTGGGTCGTGACAGCTTGGGCTGTAGGAGTCCCTCCGGAGTCTATATTACATCCCATGTGAGTGCAGTTGATATTATTGACGGATGGATCTTTCTTGGACATGGATCTTGTCCGAAACATTGATACCTGGAGAATGATCTTCTCCACATGGATGGAATGACCTTCCTCGGTACTAAGTGATCGTTGTCAGTGATGTGTATATATTCCGGGATGAATCTTTCCTGGGTCGGATGTTCATATATATTACGTAGTGGTTGAGCACTTGAGAGTGGAGGTACATGGTTTATTTTCATATATTCTGTGCATTGGCACGTCATTAGTTGAGCTTTATACCTCACATTTATCCAGATCTGTATTTACTTTACTGCTTGAGTTGAATACTTAAGTTGAAAGCATGCCTACTTTTATGCACAATTTACTTTTGTTTACCTATTGAGGATAAGTTCATCACTACTTATTAGTCCATAGTTTGGACTTGTTACTTACTGAGTTGGTGTACTCACATTAACCCCTGCACCTTGTGTACAGATCCAGATATCTCTGGCCACGATAGTGGCTGCTGATATTTTCTGTTGCTGATCATTAGAGATAGTGAGGTAGTTGCCTGGCAACCGCAACCCTGCTTTCTTCTTCTCTATCTTTCCCATAATTGTATTTTGGATATTTCTCTGACGTTGTTAGTCTTGTTGTCATCAAAACAATTTGTATTAGTGGCTCATGACTCAGTGACACCCCGATGATAGGGGCTTTACTTTCTGCATTTATATTTTTGAGTTTAACACTTGTTTTCTTTTATGAAAATTTTGCTAAACATGATGTCTTTTGGCATAAATTTTAATGAGTTATTGTAGTATCGTTGTCACGACCCGAATTTTCCACCACCGGGAGTCGTGATGGCGCCTACTGTCGGAGCTAGGCAAGCCATACATTTTAAACATTCCCTGATTTCACCTCAACAATAACAATATAAATATAACGAGTCATTTAAATAAAAGCGGAAGTCTTAAGAAGTTAAATATTTCTCTACCCAAGACTGGTGTCGCTATCTCAGGAACTACTAAAGAGTGCTACAAACAAGTCTGAATAGAAATACATAAATGTCTGTATCAGTACAATGAAAACAAACTGAAAACATAGAAATGGACTTCGGCCCGCGAGCATTAGCTGGGCTACCTCGTAAGTCCCTGGATTGAAGTCAGCTCCCAGTCAAAAATCCTACTGCTGTGGTCCAAAAGCTGCTCCTAGATCTGTGCAAAAAGATGCACATAGTGTAGCATCAGCACAACCGACCCCATGTGTTGGTAAGTGCCTAGCCTAACCCTGGCGAAGTAGTGACGAGGCTAGACAGGACCTACCAAAAATAACCTGTGCAGATATATATACAAGTGCAACAAAATAATAGCGGAAATTACAAATCAGAAAGGGGAGGGGACATGCATAGGGGGAATACAAAGGAAAACAACTTATTAGAAGTAAACACAAACCACATCAGCTCTCATAATCTATATAAGTGGTCGGCGTGCCACACGATCCCATTTCATAATATATAAGTGGTCAGCGTGCCACACGATCCTATTTCATAATATATAAGTGGTCGGCATGCCACACGATCCCATTTCATAATATATAAGTGGTCGGCATGCCACATGATCCCATTTCATAATATATAAGTGGTCGGTGTGCCACACGATCCCATTTCATAATAATAAGTGGTCGACGTGGCACACGATCCCATTTCGTAATATATAAGTGGTCGGCATACCACATGATCCCAATTAATAGCATATAACAGTTTCCCGGAAAGGGAGAATATGACTAAGCATTAAATTTCCCGGCAAGGGAGCAACAACCATAATTTACACGTCTCGGCAAGGGGATGATCGCATCTCTTTCTTTTACGTTCATTTCTTACTCTATAATCAAGTCAAAAGAAAATCGATCCAATGCTCCAAGAAGTTTACAAGTCATATTTCCTTCTCATTCTCTTCATATCTTATAGAAACCACCGATTAACAAGCAAAAGTCACCACAACAAGGACCCTCGGCCATGCTAGACACCGGTGTATAGATACTCGTCACCATGCCTATACACCGTACTCAACATTTAGCAATTAACAAATAATACTCTAATCCTATTCCCTCAAGCCAAAGTTATATCAAACACTTACCTCGGTCCGAAGAATAGCAATCAATCCTCAAATACCGCCTTTCCTCTACAATCCGAGTCCGAAACAATGATATCTAGGCATAATTAATACAATAATATCAATAAGGACTCAATGGCAACATCCTATAGCATGGATATGAATTTCCTAGCATTCTTCCAAAAATACCAAAATTCGACACCGGGCTCACATGGTCCAAACACGAGGCTCGGACTAAAACCCAATCACCCATAACCCCACGAGTTCAAATATATAATTTTGTTTTAAGATTCGACCCCAAATTGAGGTTGAATCACCCAAAATTCCCAAAAACCTAACTCTACCAAAAACACTTAATTTCTACTTTGATTTCATGATTTTGGCTTAGAAACTTGCCAATTAATGAAGGAAAAGTGAAGGAAATGACTGGAGAATTACTTACCCAAGTGATCTTGAAGAATAGGGGCTTTAATGGCTTCCTAAATCTTGGGAGAGAAATAAGCTCGTGCGAAAAGTGAAGAAATCCCGTATGTACTATTCTATTCTTTTTTTTTAAAAAAAAATCACTGAACATTTTTGTTCTATGCGTTCGTGACAGAGGGTCGCGTTCGCAATGAGTAGGGTCAGACAAGCATCGCGTTCGTGGTAGAAAGAGGCGCGAACGCGAAGATGGAAAATTCTAGGTCCAGGGACATTGGCCTATGCAAACGCGTTGGCACACATGCGAACGCGATGGAAGAGGCTGGAGACCTACGCGAACGCGGTCCAGCCATCGCGAACGCAAAGAAGAAAGGAGGGCTGAGCCCTCAGGACACAATAACTCTACGCGATCGCGGTGAAGCAAATGTTAACGCGAAGGAGGAGGGACCTGGAGCTATGAGAAGTGAGAACACGAATGGGCATTGCGAACGCAATGAAGGATTCTACTGTTCACCTGTTGCAGAAAATCTGCAATTCCACTAAGTGCAAAACCACCTCGAACCACCTCCGGATCACTCCTAAGCCCTCGGGGCTCCTAACCAAACACACACACTAACTCAACAACCTCATAAGGACTTAACCGAGCGATCAAATTGCCATAACAACATCAAAATCAATGAATCGAATCTCAAAATCATCATTTTTCATTCTAACTTCATAAACTTTAAATTTTAGATATTTAGGTCCGAAACACGTCAAATATTGTCCGATTTCGACCAAACTTCACAGAAGGCGCTTAACACATATTTAAGACTTGTTCCGGGCATCAGAACCAAAATACGAGCCCGATACCTTAGTATTTTAATCAATTTTCATTTCCATTTTCCTTAATAATTTTAGAAAAATAATTTCACAGAAAAATTCTTTTCCTCGGGTTCTAGACCTCAGATTTCGACTCCGGGCACATGCCGGAGTCCCATATTTTTCTACGGACCTTCCGAGACTGTCAAATCATAGGTCCGGATCCGTTTACCAAAAATGTTGACCGAAGTCAACTTTAATTATTTCAAAGCCACATTTGAAATTTTTCACAGAATTTAACATATAATCTTTCTGGCATGCACGCAAATTGAGGCAACTAAAAATGAGGTTTTCAAGGCCTCGAAAGCACGAAAAAAGAGAAAAACCCGGTGATGACCCTTTGGGTTGTCACATTCTCCACCTCTAAAATAACTGTTCATCCTTGAACGGACAAAAAAAAAGAAGTACCTGAGTCAGGAAATAGATGAGGATAGCGGTTGCGCATATTAGACTCGGACTCCCAGGTCGATGCGTCAGAAGGCTGTCCTTTCCACTGGACACGCACTGAAGGAAAACTCTTCGACCTCAACTGTCGAGCCTGCCGGTCTAGGATATCTACCGGCTCCTCCTCATAAGACAGATCCTTGTCCAACTGGACAGTGCTGAAATCTAACACATGGGTTGGATCGCCGTGATACCTCCAAAGCATGGATACATGAAACACTGGATGCACGGCCGACAAGCTGGGCGGCAAGGCAAGTCTGTAAGACACCTCTCCCACACGATCGAGAATCTCAAATGGACTAATGAATCTAGGGCTAAGCTTGCCCTTCTTTCCAAATCTCATTACGCCCTTCATGGGCAATACTCGGAGCAAGACTCACTCACCAACCATGAAAGCTACATCTAGAACCTTGCGATCCGCATAACTCTTTTGCCGCGACTGAGCCGAACGAAGCCTGTCCTGAATGATCTTGGCCTTATCCAAGGCCTCCTGAACTAAATCTGTACCCAATAACTGAGCCTCTCCCGGCTCAAACCATCCGACTGGAGACCGACATCGCCTACCATACAATGCCTCATATGGAGCCATCTGAATGTTGGAATGGTAGCTATTGTTGTAGGCGAACTCTGCTAAAGGCAAAAACTGGTCCCACAAGCCTCCAAAATCAACGACACAGGCTCGGAGCATATCTTCCAATATCTGAATAGTCCTCTCGGACTGGCTGTCCATCTAAAGATGGAACTCTGTGCTCAACTGAACCTGGGTGCCTAACTCCTGCTGAATTGCTCTCCAAAAGCGCGAGGTAAACTGCGTACCCCGGTCCGAAATGATAGATGCCGGCACCCCATGAAGGCGAACAATCTTCCAGATGTAGATCTCAGCTAACCTCTCCGACGAATATGTGGCTGCAACAGGAATAAAATGCGCTGACTTGGTCAACCTATCAACAATGACCCAAATAGAATCAAACTTCTTCCGAGTCATCGGAAGTCCGGTAACGAAATACATGGTAATCCTCTCCCACTTCCACTCGGGAAGCTCAATCTTCTGAAACAAACCACTAGGCCTCTGATGCTCATACTTGACCTACTGACAGTTCAAACATCGAGCCACATATGCAACAATATCTTTTTTCATCCTACGCCACCAATAATGCTGCCGCAAGTCCTGATACATCTTTACGGTGCCTGGGTGAATAGAATACCGAGAACTATGGGCCTCCGCTAAGATCAACTCTCGAATCCCATAGACATTGGGCACAAAAACTCGCCCCTGCAACCTCAAAACACCATCGTCATCTAAGGTCACCTTCGTGGCACCTCCACGCTGCACTGTGTCTCACAGGACACACAAATGGGGATCATCAAATTTTCGATCACGGATACGCTCCAATAATGAAGAATGGGCGACCGTGCAAGCTAACACTCTGATAGGCTCAGAAATGTCCAACCTCACAAATCGATTGGCCAAGGCTTGAATATCCAAAGAAAGCTGTCTCTGGCTGACCGAAACATAAGCAAGACTACCCATACTGGCGGACTTCCTACTCAATGCATCGGCCACCACATTGGCTCTCCCCAGGTGGTACAAAATAGTAAAATCATAATCCTTCAATAGCTCCAACCACCTCCGCTACCTCAAGTTCAACTCCTTCTGCTTGAACAAGTATTGCAGACTCTTGTGATCAGTGTACACCTCACACGTCACACCATATAAGTAATGCCTCCAAATCTTCAAAGAATGAACAATGGCTGCCAACTCTAGATCATGGACCAAATAATTCTTCTCGTGGATTTTCAATTGACTCGAAGCATAAGCAATGACTCTACCATCCTGCATCAATACCGCACCAAGCCCAATACGGGAAGCATCACAATAAACTGTATAAGGCCTTGAGCTTCTGGGCAAAACCAATATCGGTGCCGAAGTCAGAGCTGTATTGAGCTTCTGAAAGCTTTCCTCATACTCGTCTGACCACCTGAACTGGGCACCCTTCTGGGTCAATCTGGTCATCGGGGCTGCTATGGATGAAAACCCCTCCACGAATCGGCGGTAATAACCTGCTACCCCAAGAAACTCCAAATCTCCGAAGCTAATGTTGGTCGAGGCCAATTCTTGACTGCCTCAATATTCTTCGGGTCCACCTGAATACCTTCTGCTGATATAATATGACCCAAAAATGCAACCGAACTCAACCAAAACTCGCACTTCGAGAACTTAGCATACAACTGACTATCCTTCAGAGTCTGAAGAACCACTTTGAGGTGTTACTCGTGCTCCTCCTGGCTGCGAGAGTACACCAGAATATCATCAATAAAAACTATCACGAACAAGTCCAAGTAAGGTTTGAACACTCGGTTCATCACCTCCATAAATGTTGTTGGGGCGTTGGTCACCCAAACAACATGACCAAAAACTCATAAAGCCCATACCGAGTGCGGAATGCTGTCTTAGGGACATTAGACTGTAACGATCCGATACGTCATTTTGAGATCTAGCACGTCGTTCAGCAGTTGGAAGTCATTAACAACTTCATTTCAGGTAGATTGCCTTGTGCATATGGTCAGAGTTGAATTTCGGAGTCAAATTGGAAAGAAAGTTTTCATTGCGACAGCCTTAAGTTGAAGAAAATGGCTAAGATTGGAATTTTGAGCAAATGTCCTTGGAATCGTGATCTCAAAGTTTTAGCTGGTTCGTATGATGATTTCGGAATTGGTCGTATGTCCGGATTTGGTTATGGATAACCCGTGAGGATTTCGGCGTATATTGTTGAAGTTAGTAATTTAGAAGAATTTCATAAATTTGGGTTGGAAGGCATTTCAGTGTTATATATGTCTGTTTGGGATTCCGAGTCTGGGAATAGCTCCATATGGTGATTCTGGAGCTGGGAGCACGATCCGGAGGTCATTTTGAAGTCATTTGGCTAAATATAGAAATTTGATGGTTTTTGAGAAAATTCGACCGGAAGTGGAAATTTTGGTATCGGGGTTGGAATGCGATTCCGAAAGTTGGGTCAAGTCCTTAATGTCGAATGTGACTTGTGTGCAAATTTTGAAGTCATTCCACAAGATGTTGGTAAGGTTTGAGACACTTAGTCTCTTTTAAGGAAGCTTAAGTTGGAAAAGTCAATCATATATTGACTTATGTGTTAGAGGGATCAAAATGCAAATTTTATGGTTCAGATAGCTTCGTTAGGTGATTTGGGACTTAGGAGTTTGTTCGGAATATTTTTGTGATGACCGGTGTAGAATTAAGCTTCAATTGGCAAAGTTAGTATTTTGACGAATTCCGGTTGATCGGTGATATTTTGATCCGAGGGTCGGAATAAAATTCCGAGAGTTGCTATAGCTTTGTTATGTCATTTTCGACTTGTCTACAAAATTTGAGGTCATTCGGACGTGGTTTGGTTGGGTTTTTGATCAAAAATGGAATTTGGAAGTTCTTGAGATTCATAGGCTTGAATCCGATGATGATTTGATGTTATTTTGGGTGTTTCGAAGGTTGGGACAAGTTTGAATGATATTGTGATACATGTTGATATAATTGGTTAAGGTCCCGACGGTCTCGGATTGATTTTAGAAGGTTAACGAAATGGAATTCGGATCCAAAAGAAAAGAAAAAGCTGCTGCAATTTCGGTTGCTAAGCTGTCTTTGGACAGCAAATGTGCAGTCGTGGAGCGTACTTCGGAGGACTATATCTTTTGATCTACAAATATTTTTGAGATGATTCAAAAACAAAAGTTGTAGCCCTTCGTGTCTAGTTTCCATAAAACTAAATAAATTGTAATTTGAACATATGTAGAGAAAGTTATGATCGATTGAAATTGACTGGTGGAGCAGTTTCTCCAGAATTTTCTGATTTCATGGAGCCGATCTTAGAAGCTCATATCTCGGGATATATAAAGAGTTATATGGTGGACAACCTATCAAATTAAAGATCTTAAAGTCTAGTTTCTAAATATTCAAACCGTTTATCATTTGGATATTTATACAAGACGTTATGGGTGTTTAAACAGAAGATGTCCGACAAGGGAAAATTTTAATAGGATGTACAATTTGTATAGCACAAGTGCAAGGCACAACTCGACGAAGCACGGGCAGATTCTTTAAACACGGATTTGGCTTATTTCTTTCATTTGACTTGGATGATTTTGGAGAGAATTTCAAGGTAGATTTCATCAAGCATCAAAGGTGAGTTGTTTCTACTTATTTCCAAGTTAAATACAAGATTATTATGTGAAATTAACCTAGAAATTCATGGAATTAAGCCTAAAATTGCTGAACTAGGGCTTGGGATTTTGAGATTTAAATATGGAATTTGGAGGGCCAAATGGACTCCGATTTTGGTAAATTTGATATGTACGGACTCGTGGCAAGACGAGAAATCCGGTAATGTAAATTTTGTAATTTTTTGAGAAGTGGGCCCGGGACTCGGGTTTTGCTAGTTTCGAGAATTCTGCTATTTCTCGATTATTTTCGATTGGGTATTGTTCCCTTAGATTATTGTGATGTATTCGCTCTGATTGTGGTTAGGTTCGACGCATGTGGAGGCCGGTTCGATGGGCAAAGGCATCGCGAGCTAGGGATTTCGCCGGTTCGAGGTGAGTAATACTTGTAAATGATATCCTGAGGGTTTGAAACCCCGGATTGCACATTATAGTACTGTATTGAGGTGACTTGCACGCCGGTATGAGTGTGGGGTAGAGCATTATTGGGGATTGTGACTTGGTCCATCCCGGTTGTTAATTTTTACCGCGTACTTGACTGAAACTACTTGTTATCGTCATAATTTGGGCTGATTGCCATGTTTGGGCTTCGTGCCAACTATGTGAATCCTTCAGGGATTGATATCACTGTTTTCGCATGATTTTTGCATACTATTTGATCTCGGTCCAGGGTTTTAATACTGATTTGCAAACTCAGCCATTTTTCTAAGATTTGAAAACTTAAACAACATTTTATTGACGTTTTGAGCTGAAAACTGTTATTTTAATATTGCCCAAGTGGCTTATGTGCATTTCTGGACTGAGCATGGATCAGACTGCGCATCGCAGCAGTGTTATAGTGATTTCTGGATATATGGTTGGCTCGAGCTGCGCGCTGTAGCGGTACTGTATTGATATTGAGGCCGAGGGCCTGGTTGATGCCACGAGATGACTTGATTATTGTGCTTGGGATGAAGGAGCCCCTACGGAGTCTGTACATACCCCCAGTGAGCGCCGTCAACATTAAATACATGGTTGGCTCGGACACGCCGTAGTGGGTACCTGAGTGTACCGGTCATATGCATTGCATTGCACTCATGCATTGGTTCCTGGTTGTATTATATGTCATAACATTCAGCACCCTCATTCCATTGGCATCCATGATACTTCTTGCACTATTTACCAGATACCCTGGTGTTATTTGTTAATGGAGTGCTATGCCCGAGGGGCTGACTTATATGGTGACTTGCACTATCTGTTTCGTATTCATTTGTTTAACTGTTGAAAAAGATATTTTTCAAAAGAGATTTTTAACTGAGCCTAGATATTTTCTAAAGGATTTCACAGTTTTACTGTTTTCTCAAAGGGTTGCACTGTTCTATATAGCATGATGGAGTGCCTTACGTGATTTCTTGCTGCTCAGTTATTATTTACTTTTATTACTCACTGAGTTGGAGTACTCACTTTACTACATGCACCTCGCGTGCAGTTGCAAGTATTGTTCACCCGGTTGCGGGTTAAAAGCTGATTGAAGGTATTACTACTGTAGTTGAGGAAGGTGACCGCCAGCGTTCGCGGCATCGGATTTTGTCTTTTGATTCCAGATTTTACTGTGTATATTATTGGCCCTGTAGTTGTGTTCAGACTTCTTTAGATGCTCGTGACTTGTGATACCCCGGTCGGGTTGTGTTGGGTTGTAAATATCGATTATTATTGTCATTAAGTTGTATTTATCCAATCATTTATGTTTAATAATTTTAAAAGAGGCATTGTTGTTCTACTGGCTGGCCTTGTCTTCACGAGAGGTGCCACCACGATCGGGTTGGGAGTTGGGTCGTGACACAGATGCCCTAATCCTCAGCTGATGGTAACCAGATCTCAAGTCTATCTTTGAAAACACCTTTGCACCCTGAAGCTGGTCAAACAAATCGTCAATCCTCGGCAGTGGATACTTGTTCTTAATCATCACCTTGTTCAATTGCCGGTGATCAATGCATATCCTCATCGATCCATCCTTTTTCTTCACAAATAACACTGGCGCACCCCAAGGAGAAACACTAGGTCTGATAAAACCCTTCGCTAGCAAATATTGCAACTGATCCTTTAACTCCTTCAACTCTGGCGGGGCCATGCGATACGGCGAAATAGAAATGGGCTACGTGCCTGGGGCCAGATCAAAGTAGAAATCAATATCCCTATCGGGCGGCATACCTGGCATGTCTGAAGGGAAAACCTCGGAGAACTCCCGAACAATAGGAACAAAGTCAATAGAAGGAACCTCTATGCTGGAATTGCGAACATACGCCAGATAAGCTAAACACCCCTTCTCGACCATACGTCGAGCCTTCACATATGAAAGAACACGGCAGGTGGCATGACTTGGGGTCCCTCTCCACTCCAATCGGGGCAAATCTGGCAAATCTAAGGTCACGGTCTTGGTGTGACAATCCAAGATAGCATGATATGGGGACAACCAATCCATCCCTAATATAACATCGAAATCCACCATGTCTAGAAGCAATAAATCGACACGGGTCTCCAGACCCTCAAACACTACCACACAGGAATGATGAACTCGATCGACCGCTATAGAATCACCCACCGGTGTAGATACATAAATAGGGATACCCAAAGCATCACTAGGCATAGCCAGGTAGGGTGCAAAATAACTCGATACATATGAATACGTAGAACCAGGGTCAAATAGAATTGAAACATCCCTATCACAGACTAGAATAGTACCTGTAATGACTGCATCGAAAGACTCAGCCTCTGGCCTGGCTGGAAGAACATAGCACCGGGGCTGGGCCCCACCTCCCTGAACCATATCTCTGGGACGATCAACCGCTGGCTGGACTCTACCTCTGGCGGTCCGAGCTCCACCTCTAGCTGGCTGCGTGGCCTATGGATTACCTGACGACTGAATTATAGGACGAGGACCCTGCTGCTGAGAGCTGTCAGAAGCTTAAGGGCAATACCTGGCCATATGTCTCGTGTCGCCACAAGTGTAACAAGCCCTCAGCTGCTGAGAATTACGGAGTGGTGGTGCGCTGATAGGTGTTGATGGTGAACTGAAGAACTGCTGGTCAGAAGACTGCGGCTGAGAGCCACGACCACCTGAAGTACCATGTGAGACCTGAAGGGCTGACTAAAAGGGCCTTAGAGGGTGGTCTCTACCGTAAGAATCCCCACCTCCAGATGAGGTGCCACTGAATCTACCTGCATGACGGGGCCTCTTATCTGACCCATGACCACCTCCCCATGCAAGAGCCATCTCAACTCAACGGGCCGTATTGGCCGCCTTCTGAAAGGAAATCTCACTACCAGATCCCATAGCCATCTGGAGATAGATCGGCTGAATCAATCCATCAATAAACCTCCGCACCCTCTCTCGCTCTTTGGGGAGTATAACAATAGCATGGCGTGCCAAATCAATGAATCGAGTCTCATACTGCGTGACTGTTATGGAGCCCTACTGGAGGCGCTCGAACTGCCTGCGAAGTGCCTCCCGTTGAGTGACTGGGAGAAACTTCTCCAAAAATAACTCTGCGAACTGATCCCATGTCAATGCTGGAGACTCTGCTGGTCTAGATAGGCAATAGTCCCTCAACTAAGTCTTAGCGGATCCTGCAAGCTGGAAGGTGGCGAAATCGACCCCATTGGTCTCCACAATACCCATAGTCCTAAGGATCTCATGGCAGCTGAATAAGAAATCATGTGGATCCTCTGATGAAGCACCACTGAATGTGGTGGTGAAGAGCTTGGAGAACCGATCAAGTCTCCACAAAGCATCCGAAGACATAGCCTGTGACGACCCGGCCCGTCGTCACGTGAGTTACCATCCTGTTTCCCCCATATTATGTTGCTATATGTTTCAATACCAGTATTTGAGTTGATCGGATAGAATGTAATTGGTTTTAGTTGGAAATGAGGCACTTAGCCTCTTAGAAGGAAGCTTATTTTGGAAAAGTCAACCGGAAGTTAACTATATAGTTAGAAGGCTCGGATGTGAATTCCGGTGATTTGGTTAGCTTTGGGGTGATTTGTGACTTAGGAGTGCGATCGGAATTGATTTTGGAAGCTCGGTGTAGAATTAGGCTTGAACTGGCGAAGTTTGAATTTTGACGGATTCCGGTTGATAGGTGAGATTTTGGTCCGAGGGTTGGAATGAAATTACGAGAGTTGTAGTCTCTCCGTTAGGTGATTTTGGATATGCGTGCAAAGTTTCAGGTCATTCGGAGGTGTTTAGATCGGGTTTTTGATCGAATGTGCAATTCGGAAGTTTTTAAGAAACTTAGGCTTTGATTTGATGAAAATTGAGGATTTTGATGTTAACGATAGTGTTTTGATGATTCGAGCAAGTTTGGATAGGGTATTAGATCATTTTTGTGCTTTTGGTTGAGGTCCCGGGGGCCTCGGGGTGAGATCGGGTGTTAAAAACGAGAAGTTTTGAATTTGGCTTTAGGTTTGTATTGCTGGTTCTGTTGTTTCAGCATCTGCGGAAAAGGGACCGCATAAGCGGCTCTGCAGATGCGGCGTATTTGGTCGCAAACACGGTCCTTGAGGGACCAGTGTTTTCCGTAAAAGCGGAAGTGGATCCTCAAATGCGGAGACTGCAGAAGCGGTTCTTGACCGCAAAAGCGGTCCGGTGGATTTTTAAGTCAGACCGCATAAGCGGTCAGTTGGTCGCGTGTGCGGTAACCGCATGTGTGGTTATTTGACCACAGAAGCGGAAATCGACCTGGAATTAAAGTGAACAGTGTTCACGAAATTGAAAGAGAAGGAAAATATTTTGGACTTCGACTAGGCGGTTTCTTGGGCGATTTTGAAGAGAATTCGAAGGGGTTTCTTCAGGTATGAATTATTAGAGGTGTAAAAACATGGATTAATCACTGAAATTCGAGGAATTAGAGGGTAAAAATGGAGGTTATGACTTGGAACTTAAGGGAGTTTAAAATTGGGTTTTGAAAGGTTAATTGAACTCAGATTTTGGTAAATTTGATATGTTTAAGACTCGTGGCGAGACGAGGAGTCCGGTGATGTAAATTTTGTAATTTTTCGAGAAGTGGACCCGAGGTTCGAGTTTTGTCAACTTCGAGATTTTTGGTATTTTTGAGTTCTTTTGATTGGGTTATGTTTCTTTAGCCTATTGTAATGTATTCATTGAGGTTTTGACTAGATTCAATGCGCGAGGAGGTCGATACGAGAGGAAAGGGAATTGCGGGCTAGTCTTCGGCCGACTAGAGGTGAGTAATAGATATAGATGATGACCTGAGGGTTTGAAACCCCGGTATATCACACTGTGACGCTATATTGAGGCGAGGCACATACTTTACGGTGAGTGCGGGGTCGTTTGTGATTGGAGGACTATGGCTTAGCCTGTCCGAGTGTTGTTCATAATATGTTATTGACTAGAAATTGATTGGTAAACATCCTACTTGGATTGCCATGAACATATGTAGGCTGCGTGCCGATTATTTGGATCCCTTAAGGATTGTTATCACTGTTTTCCATGATGCTTAGCATGTTTTCATGATATTAGTCCTGAGTTAAACACTGTCTCGAAATGATTAATAAACTTCCTAAGTTTTAAACACTTAATCTATAATTCCTAATAAATGGAACTGAAAATTATAAACTTGACTGTGCCTGTGTGCCTTACATGCATATATCTGTACTGAATGTGGATCGGGCTGCACGCCGCAGCGAATGCTACGATGATATTGCGTTTGGTCTGTAGGATCCCCTCCAGAGTCGGAACCCCCACAGTGAGCACGGGTACCCAAATGGATCGGGATGTACGCCGCAACGGACATGTGCATTGCATTCCATTCATGCATTGATGTCTATCTGTTTCACCTGTCATTACCTGATGTTGTTCCACCGTTAATTGCGTAGAATTATTGGTTATAGCTTTGCATTGTTATATTACAGGATTTCTTACTGTCAGCCATTATATGTGTCTATTACCACTGAGTTGGAAGTACTCACTTTACTCCCTGCACCATGTGTGCAGATTCAGGTGTCTCGGAAGCATAGTTGAGCTATTGCTGTTTTCAGAGCTTCTCAGGAGTTATCGAGGTAGCTGTCTGACGTTCGCAGGACCCGACTCCTCCCCTATCCCTTTATTATTTCCGAATTTTAGAACATCATCATTATTGAGGATTTATTATTTTATTATCTTAGAGGCTCTAGACTCATGACCCCAGATCTTTGAGAGATGTTGGTTATGTTAGTGTTTCATGTTGCTTCTATCTAAACTATTGATTAATAATCTTGTTAAACGGTTAATTTAATGCTATAATTTGGAAATGGGTATTGAAATTGAGTTGTGAGTGTTATATGGTCAGGCTTGCCTAGCGATTCTGTTGGGCACCATCACGACCGGGATTGGGGTCGTGACATAGCCGCTCCATCACCGGCCTGGGCTGCAATACCTGGCTGAGCTGTTACAGTTGGCCGAACCACTGGGACATGAGCCTGGGGAGCTACCTGCTTCGGAGTAAGTGTAGCAGGAGTTTGAACCCCTCCTCCAGCACGAGAAGTGGCTGGTGCTACTGGCAGCAAACCCGCTCTAGTGACACTCTCCATAAAGCCTGCCAATCTGATTAAAGCGTCCTGAAGATCTGGGGTGACCATGACCCCTCCTGGGACCTGAGCTAGGCCCACTGGAGTTGTTGGGGCAGAAAACCCCTTATCATAGTCAATATGAGGCTCTACCCCTGGGACTGCTGCCCGGGGCTGAGCTCTGCCCCTGCCTCGGCCTCTGGCACGGCCTCGGCCTCTGCCCCTCGTAAGAGCTGCTGCGGGGTAGAAGAGGAAGCACGTGTTCTCGCCATCTGCGAAAGAACAGAGTAGAAAGACAATCAGTAATTGAGAAACAAAATCGCACGACAAGAAAGAACAAAAGTGAAACTTTTCTTAACTCCGTAGCCTCTGGGGGATGAATACAGACGTCTCCGTACCGATCCCTCAGACTCTACCAAGTTTGTCCGTGTGTAGCGAGACCTATACAACCTAGAGCTCTGATACCAACTTGTCACGATCCGGATTTCCCACCATTGGGAGTCGTGCCGACGCCTACTGTCGGAGCTAGTCAAGCCAGATATTTTAAACATTCCTTGATTTTACCTCAATAATAACAATATAAATATAACGAGTCATTTAAATAAAAGTGGAAGTCTTAAAAATATAGATCATTGAAAATCCAAAATACGAAAGTTAAATATTTCTCTACCCAAGACTGGTGTCGCTATCTCACGAACTACTAAAGAATGCTACAAACACGTCTGAATAGAAATACATAAATGTCTGTCTCGGTACAATGAAAACAAATTGAAAACATAGAAAGGGACTCCGTCCCGCGAGCGCTAGCTAGGATACCTCATAAGTCTCTGGACTGAAGTCAGCTCCCAGTCAAAAATCCTACTGCTGTGGTCCAAAAACTGCTCCTGGATCTGTGCAAAAAGATGCACAGAGTGTAGCATCAACACAATCGACCCCATGTGCTGGTAAGTGCCTGGCCTAACCCCGGAGAAGTAGTGACGAGGCTAGATAGGACCTACCAAAAACAACCTGTACAGATATATATACAAGTGCAACAAAATAACAGCAGAAATTACCAATCAAAAAGGGGAGGGGACATGCGTAGGGGGAATACAGAGGAAAACAACTTATCAGAAGTAAACACAAACCACATCAGCTCTCATAATCTATATAAGTGGTCGGCACATGATCCCATTTCATAATATATAAGTGGCTGGCGTGTCACATGATCCCATTTCGCAATATATAAGTGGTCGGCGTGCCACACGATCCCATTTCGTAATATATAAGTGGTCGGCATGCCACACGATCCCATTTCATAATATATAAGTGGTCGGCATGCCACACGATCCCATTTCATAATATATAAGTGGTCGGCATGCCACACGATCCCATTTCATAATATATAAGTGGTCGGCATACCACACGATCCCAATTAATAGCATATAACAGTTTCCCGGCAAGGGAGAATACGACTAAGCAATTAAATTTCCCGACAAGGGAGCAACAGCCATAATTTACACGTCTCGGCAAGGGAATGATCACATCTCTTTCTTTTACGTTCATTTCTTACTCTATAATCAAGTCAAAAGAAAATCGAGCCAACGCTCCAAGAAGTTTACAAGTCATATTTCCTTCTCATTCTCTTCGTATCTTATAAAAACCACTAATTAAAAAGCAAAAGTCACCACCGAATCCCAAATAAGCACAAACAAGGACCCACGACCATGCTAGACACCGGTTTATAGATACTCGTCGCCATGCCTATACACCGTACTCAACATTTAGCAATTAACAAATAATACTCTAATCCTATTCCCTCAAGCCAAAGTTAGATCAAACAGTTACCTCGGTCCAAAGAATAGCAATCAATCCTCAAATACCGCCTTTCCTCTACAATCCGAGTCCGAAACAATGATATCTAGACATAATTAATTCAATAATATCAATAAGGACTCAATGGCAACATCTCATAGCCTAGATATGAATTTCCTAGCATTCTTCCAAAAATGCCAAAATTCGACATCGGGCCCACATGGTCCAAACACGAGGCTCGGACCAAAACCCAATCACCCATAACCCCACGAGTTCAAATATATAATTTGTTTTAAAATTCGACCCCAAATTGATGTTGAATCACCCAAAATTCCTAAAAACCTAACTCTACCCAAAACCCTTAATTTCTACTTTGATTTCATGATTTTGGCTTAGAAACTTGCTAATTAATGAAGGAAAAGTGAAGGAAATGACTGGAAAATTACTTACCCAAGTGATCTTGAAGAATGGAGGCTTTAATGGCTTCCTAAAGCTTGGGAGAGAAATGAGCTCGTGCGAAAAGTGAAGAAATCCCGTATGTACTGTTCTGTTCTTTTTTTAAAAAAAACACTGAACATTTTTGTTCTATGCGTTCGCGACAGAGGGTCGCGTTCGCTATGAGTAGGGTCATACAAGCATCACGTTCGCGGTAGAAAGGGGTGCGAACGCGAAGAAGGAAAATTCTGGGTCCAGGGTCATTGGCCTATGCGAACGCATTGGCACACATGCGAACGCGATGGAAGAGGCTGGAGACCTACGCGAACGCGGTCCAGCCATCGGAACCCGAAGAAGGAAGGAGGGCTGAGCCCTCAGGACCCAATAACTCTACGCGATCGCGGTAAAGCGAATGCGAACATGAAGGAGGAGGGACCTGAAGCTATGCGAACGCGAAAGGGCATTGTGAACGCAATGAAGTATTCTACTGTTCACCTGTTGCAGAAAATCTGCAATCCCACTAAGTGCAAAACCACCCCGAACCACCTCCGGATCACTCCCGAGCCCTCGAGGCTCCTAACCAAACACACACACTAACTCGACAACCTCATACGGAATTAACCGAGCGATCAAATCGCCATAACAACTTCAAAATCAATGAATTGAACCTCAAAATCATCATTTTTCATTCTAACTTCATAAACTTCAAATTTTAGATATTTAGGTATGAAACACGTCAAATGACGTCCGATTTCGACCAAACTTCATAGAAGGCGCTTAACATATATTTAAGACTTGTTCCGGGCATCGGAACCAAAATACGAACCCGATAACTTAGTTTTTTAATCAATTTTTATTTCCATTTTCCTTAATAATTTCAGAAAAATAATTTCACAGAAAAAAATTTTCCTCGGGTTATAGACCTCGAATTTCGACTCCGGGCACATGCCCGAGTCCCATATTTTTCTACGGACCCTCGGGACCGTCAAATCACGGGTCCGGATCCGTTTACCAAAAATATTGACCGAAGTCAACTTTAATCATTTTAAAGCCACATTTTAAAAATTTTCACAGAATTTAAAATATAATCTTTTCGGCTATGCGCCCTGACTGTGCACGCAAATCGAGATAACTAAAAGTGAGCTTTTCAAGGCCTCAAAGCACGAAAAAAGAGAGAAACCTGGTTATGACCCTTTGGGTCGTCACAATCGTGGAAGTCGGCTATCTTAGTACTAATGATTGGCGCCATCACGACAGGTTTGAGTTTAGGGTCGTGACAATTAAAAGAGTCACTTGCATTATACTTCAATTGCACACTCTTTTTATTTCTTCTTTTGATGCAATTATTATTTATTTCAATTTTGTATTTTTTTCTTTTCAGGTAAAAATTGTAAATAAAATAAAATAAAAATAGAGCATCGTAATTTAGCGCTATATAAAAAATTATATCCAAAATATACTTTCAAACTATGTATTTTTTGTTACTTTTTAGATGTCTTGACTATTTATTTTAATTGTATAAATTTTATTGTCAGCTCAAATTCAAATAAAGATTAAGTGAAACTTTATTATTTTTAGCCAAATAAAAAAATTTAGCCTAAATAATGTAGTCTATCCAAGTTTTATTATAAATTATATTCGAAAAAAAATTATCTATAAAAGTAACATACTTCAAAAGGTAAAAATATATTTTATTTTCCTAAAAATGCCACATATACAGAAAAATTCATATGGCAGACGAGTATACAACCACATCTGAAAATGGGGGGCAATGATTCTCAAAAGGGCAAGTTGAGGGAAAAATTAAGACCGCAAATAGTTTAAGGCTATAACTAATAATCCGTGTCAAGTTTAGGGAGGTTTTAAAGTATTTTGTCATTTAATGCCGGTGGTGGGATTCAAACGATCATTTCATAACATATGAATAACTTTTTATTACAACTAGATCCATGGTACGCGCGTTGCGCGTGTATTTTATATTAATAAGAACATAATTCTGAAAAATTATATAAACAATGTGTTTGATTATAAAATAAAATGCTTTTTGAGAACATTATGTTTCATTATGATTTTTGAGAACTTATGTTGGACTTCCGTACGAAAATTTAAAAAGTAAACTTTTGCCTTTTAAGATATAAAAATGAAAAGATTGACAATGTAGCTCCTAGAAAAATATTGCTAAGTGAAAATGAATATAAAAATAACGTAGGGAATTGTCATTTGTTGATATGATTAATGCAAAGAAAAAGAAAAATAATTAATGATAATTCACTAAGATACATTCTATATTGTAGTATTTCATTCTTTCTGCCTCAAAATTAATCTCTTACCAATTTTACTCTTAAAGTTATATTATAATCAATTTAACTCTATTTTTTATTTCTTTCACGGTAATGCTTCTCTTATGAATTTTTTTTTATATATTCTAAGAGCTTTGTAAGCTTAAAAATAAATTATTTATATGATTAATTTTGAATTGAATTTTTTGCTTATTAGTTAATCAAAGACTTAACAATTTATTTTGTATCGTAGAGGAAATAATTTATTTTCTTGTTGATTCAAATTTAAAATATTAGTCCATTGAAAGTCTTATAAATTTAAATGTAATATAATTTTTATCCATTAAGAATTTTATTTATTGAAGGGTAAAAAATCTATTTGATATTTTATTTTCGGATTTTTGTATTTGCTTAAATTTTAGTTGTATTGATTTTGTCAACCATTTCTCCCTCTCTCTTAAGTAAGTAGTTCAACTATAAAATGAAAATGTATTGTGGTTTTTATATATACTTTACATGGATAACATGGAAGCAAATGTAGTTATGAAAATTTTAAAATTATATTATTTTAAGTAATTAAACTCTTAATTAATTTTAAATTCTTATACATTAAGACTTTCTATATAATTTAAATAACAATTAATTAATAAAAGATATCCTCTCATATTTGACTTTGTAACACTAATCTCCTTTGTAATTTACGATATTATATTTTATCACGATCCAATCTCCAAATCCGGTTGTGATGGCGCCTCTCGTGAAGACAAGGACAGCCAACTAACTCAAATCGTCTCTTTAACAATTATTAAACATAAATGAATAGATAAGTACAACTTAACGACAATAATGACCAGTATTTACAACCCAACACAACCCGACCGGGGTGTCACAATTCACGAGCATCTAAGAAGACTGAACACAACTACTGGGCCAATAATAATACACAAAATGAACTCTAGAATCAAGGGACGAAGTCCGGTGCCGCGAACGCCGACGGTCACCTTGCTCAACTGTGATATCAAAATCCTCAATCAGCTCTAACCCGCTACCGGATAACAAATACCTACAACTGCACGCGAGGTGCAGGGAGTAAAGTGAGTACTCCAACTCAATGAGTAATAAAAGTAAATAATAACTGAGCAGCAGAAATCACGTAAGCCACTCCATCATGCTATAAAGAACAGTGCAATCCTTAAGAAATCAATAAAACCGTGAAATCCTTTAGAAAATATCTGGGCTCAGTTAAAACCTCTTTTAAAAATATCTTTTTCAATAGTTAAGCAAATGAATGCGTAATCAGACAGTGCAAGTCAGCACATAAGTCAGCTCCTCGGGCACAGCACTCCATTAACCATTTATACCAGGGTATCTAATAAACAGTGCCAAAAATAGCATGGATGCCAATGAAATGAGAGTGCTGGATGTCATGACACGTAGTACAAACAGGAACCAATGCATGAATGCATTGCAATGCATATGACCGGTACACTCAGGTACCCACTGCGGCGTGCAGTCCGAGCCAACCATGTGTTTATCGTCGACGACGCTCACTGGGGGTGTGTACAGACTCCGGAGGGGCTCTTACAGCCTAAGCGCAATATGAAGCCATCTCGTGGCATCAATTAATTCCTGGTCAGTCATTGTTACCTAACCGGTCAGTCATTGCTACCTGACCAATTTACATCATACAGTGTCATTGTTACCACTGTTTCAAGTCACATCATACAGTGTCATTGTTACCACTATTTCAAGTCACATCATACAGTGTCATTATTACCACTGTTTCAAAATCACTGCTGCGACGCGCAGCCCGATCCATGCTCAGTCCAGAAATCATCATAAGCCCCTTGGGCATTTATAAAACAGTAGTTCTCAGCCCGAATTATCATTTCAAATATCATTTGAGTTTTTAAAACTTAGGAGTATGGCTGAGTTTGCAAAAACAATATTTAAAACCTTGGACTGAAGTCAAATGATATGCAAAATATGCTAGAACAGTAATATCAATCCACGAAGAATTTACATAGTTGGCACGAAGTCCAAACATGGCAATCAGCCAATATTATAATGATAACAAGTAGTTTCAGTCAAATATGCGGTAAAAATCAACAATCGGGGCGGACCAAGTCACAATCCCCATCGGTGCTCTACTCCACGCTCATATTTGGCGTGCAAGGCACCTCAATACAGCACTATGATGTGCAAATTCGGGGTTTCAAACCCTCAGGATATCATTTACAAGTATTACTCACCTCGAACCGGTGAAATCTCTAGCTCGCGACACCTTTGCCCCTCAAATCGTCCTCCACGCACGTCGTATCTAACCAAAATCAGAGTGAATACATCACAATATGCTAAGGGAACAATACCCAATCAAAAACAATCGAGAAATAGCGAAAATCTCGAAACTAGCAAAACCCGAGCCCCGGGCCCACTTCTCAAAAAATTACAAAACTCACATTACCGGATTCCTCGTATCGCCACGAGTTCATACATACCTAGAACATCCAAATCCGACCTCAAATGCCCTATCAAATCCCAATTCGAAATATCAAAAACTCAAGCCCTACTCCATAAATTTTAGGCTTAATTCTATGAATTTCTAGGTTAGTTTCACATAATAATCATGTTTTGAACTCAAAAATCTTACCTCCAATTAACTCCAGTCGAAGCCCTCTTCATTTGCTTCCAAAAAACTCTCAAGATGCTCAACAATGGTGGAAAATAATACCTAGCTCGCGGAGGAAATATTTAATAATCTGACCAGCATTTTTGCTTATGCGGTCCCCATCCCGCTTCTGCGGGACCGCTTCAGCGCCCTTCCTTCCATTTCTGCGGAAACCCAACTCTCGAACCCAACCGCTTCTGCGGTCACAACATCGCAGAAGCGATTCCGCTTCTGCGGCTACACTTCGCTTCTGCGGAACTAGGCGTCCAGGCCTCCTCACTGCTTCTGCGGTCATTCCATCGCTTAAGAGGCCTCGCTTCTGCGGTCCAAATTCCGCAGAAGCGGAAATACCAGAAGCAGCAACACTTTTCCCTTTCCACAAGTTCAAAACTTCCCGTTAGCCATCCGAAATCATCCCGAGGTCCGCGAGACCTCAACCAAAAGCACCAACATATTCCATAATGTCATTCAAACTTGTTTCAATCATCAAAACACATTAAACAATGCTAAAACCATCAAATCACATCAGATTCAAGCCTAATTTTCTTCAAAAACTTCCGAAATGCACTTTCGATAAAAAACCCAACCAAACGATGTCCGAATGACCTGAAATTTTGCACACACATCACAAATCACATATCAAAGCTACAACAACTCTCGGAATTCCATTCCGACCCTTGAATCAAAATCTCACCTATCAACCGGAATTCGCCAAAATACTAACTTCGCCAATTCAAGCCTAATTCCACACCGGGCCTCTAAAATCACTTCTGATCACGCTCCTAAGTCACAAATCATTCCTCGAAGCTAACCGAATCACCGAAAATCACATCCGAGCCCTTAAACTCAATAGTCAACATCAGGTTGGCTTTTCCAAACCAAGTCTTCCGTGTCTCATTTCCTACCAAAACCAATCCAGTTCAACTCTAACACATCAAATACTGATAATGAAACATGAAGAATCATAAAATGGGAAAAATGGAGCAGTAACATATGAGATGATGGGTCGGGTCGTCACATCCTCCCTAACCTAAACTAACGCTCGTCCTCGAGCATACCCAGAGTTGTCCAGAAGCCAACCAATAGCTAAATGACCTTACCAAGCATATACCCTGGATAATCCCACGTCACTCTATCTCATATAGGTCCGACAACACAATATAGCTGAAATTCCACAATCCATCAAGACCATAAACCGTAGAACCACATTGCACTTTCTGAAATCATACCCAGAATAAACCCGAACCAGCTGTAATAACCCACACCTGCAACCTCAGGTGAAATCAAACAATATACCACACAATCCAACATTCGAAATGATAACTTCTATTCTCAGCAGTTGCCCACAACACCCGGATACTGGTACAAAACCTCTTATCAACTAAGTTCTTATTCCAACACTTTCATATACTGCCAACGATAAATGAAACACGCAATAAATTGTAACCATTTCTTAGGTCAACCATTTATGAAGCCACTTACTTTTAGACTAATACTATAGCAGATTTCGAGCCGAACCTCGATATTATCCTTCCAATAAGCTGAAATCAAATCCGTTCGTATTCATTAATGACTCCAATGACCACCTCGAATCCAACACACCACTCTGGTGGTATGACACCTTAATACAGGCCTAAGCCACAACTTGCATAATACACGCACCAATAAGAAACGGTCTGAACATACTCAAATCATGACAAATGACTCAAACGAAAGAGTTGTACCTCAAGCTCATCAGTACCATCACAACACAAAGTTGAGACCCCGTCTCACATTATAGAAATAGAACACCTGAAGCTACCCCGAAAGGTCATAACTCCACGTAGCCTCGCTACAATGCGCGATCCTATCCAAACTTTGTTACACATGAAGCACCTCAAGTCGTTATGCTCAAAATCAATAGCCATGCATAATTTTTTTGATATCTGAAACCAAAGCAATTCTTTACACCCACGGTGAAATAAATAACATACACACGCAACCTGATAGATCATAACCAATACTCCATTTACCGAGCAACACTCAATTACTCTTCTCGCTCGACTTTCTCTATGAATACTCAATAGAACCGCACCACATGTGCCCACATCCAACTAAGCCAACTCAAGCTAAACAAGTATCCAATCAGCTTACCAACGAACTCATTACCAAGGATCCTGAAGCTGCTCCTTCCACTACCAT
Organism: Nicotiana glauca; assembly: GCA_026770625.1. Taxonomy (NCBI): domain Eukaryota; kingdom Viridiplantae; phylum Streptophyta; class Magnoliopsida; order Solanales; family Solanaceae; genus Nicotiana; species Nicotiana glauca. Next base: position 33,605 of record MU746706.1, read on the forward strand.
AACTCCTGCCGGAGCCATACGATATAGTGCCCAGCACCAATCAATATCGAAATCCACAACCTCGCCCGGCGACATGTCCGTCCACAAGAAACGCATCCGAAAAAGAGTCCCTCAATACTGGAACTGAATCAATGGTAGAATCCTCTGCACTGATATCCGCCACGAAGGCCCAAATTAAGAAAAGCAATCCTTTCCAGCCGTCTGCTGGTCTTTGGAATACAAACCACTCTGCTAGAACATAATCCGATGCATCTTGCCACACAACCTGTGGCATTTTCCGACATAACCCCTAGCACAATAGTCTAGAATAACCCAACACTGAGACATCTAGTCTACACTCTAATATCATGTCCGAAATCTAATATACCAAGCAAAAAAGATCCACTCGGGCATCCAAATCCCAGTAGCCGCTAACGGTACCAATACACACGATCCACAACCACTACATAGTCTGTACCTGAGAAATCCCAGTCTCCAACTCCATATAGCACACGAATCACTGTACCCGATCCCAAATTCCACAGTATGAATACATATAGCACCCCGAGTACCCAATCATTCCATGAAAGATATTCAAAAATTCCCATGTGCCATTAAACAAACTCAGATATCAACAGTCGATCTAGCAAGAAAGTGCCGCAATACTATCGAGGTATTATCAGTCCAATCACATTACCCTTCTTCCGAGACAAATACCCTCATCAAATCACTTCCAATTAGAAGTACCATTTCCTTGATTACCCGAGGCTACCTGTTGCCTAAGAATTTTATGAACTTCTTTTCAGAACTGAACTGTAACTCATCTAGACAAGACCTTCCGTCAATCCCGTCTAGAAAAAGAATCATTACACATTCCATGCTTTGTATACCCATAGAAAATATATTCATCTCCAAACCACGGTGAAACCCAATAAGAATTCTCTCCCAATTCCATTTGCACAAGCTAAACTGTCAGGACTGAATCCTTCTAACTAGACCAAGCTAATCAAGCTGTCAGGACTCAAGAGCGTTGCTGCAAAATACCTGTACGAACTCATTGCCTTGAGCACACACAAAGAATTAATCATATCCTTACCATACCGATTCAGTCTACCATCAAGCTACTTCATTTATCTAGGTTTCCTTCTGATTCATTTCCAACTTGATATTCTCTCTTGTTGTAGCACCACAGTTCCTCAACTCAGGCTCACTACACGAGACCCAAGCACAAGATCACAGTGTCTAAGACCCATAGGCCACTGAATACTCTCTCTCAACTGATCCCAGAAATACCACATTCTAGAATACTTTTACCCCAAAGAGCTTTCTGTGACTTTGAATTCGTTACCATTACTTTCCAGATACCGATACATAGGATCCCATAAGCAACATAAAAATACCACAAGTCTTGACCTTCCCCAATAAAAACACAATCTCTAACCACATACACAACCTTCAGACACCTGGTTATCTCATGTAAATCTTGAACACATTAAAACCATTCTCGAGAGTTATTCACTCTTATTCAAACTGCAAATTACCTGACTTAGCGAACAGAACTACTCGTGCCTTATTTGCACTCTGACACCGCAGAACATGATCTCATACCAATACAAACAACCATCTTCCTTCTCTATACACTGAGCATTCTTTGTCAACCACAGCTCAAGACATCCTAGTATTTTCTCATATCTACGAAAGCACCATATAACTTTTGTCAAAATTTTGCTCCACTCGTGCCATCCTCAGCTCAATTTCTGCAACCAGAACTGATCCACCAGCATATCTTGAACTGGAACCGACATAGCACATGACCGTGCAATCAACTAATCAACATCAACCTCCCCAACTTGGCTCGAAGCCGTATATCAGGACATACTCAGTAACCCATAATACTTTTACTCTGATGATGCCACAATATCATAGTGAGATTAAACTCAAATCATCTACCAGTTCGTGAAAACACAAATCATCTAGTACTAAAATCCTTTACAAACCTCGCATTCATCCCCACATCAGTTGAGTCCACTCTCTTGAGCGACCCGAATTTATCAAATTTCAACACGTACTCTTCAATTACACATGAGATCTTCTAACAATACACATAAGAATCGTACCACTTAAGAACACTCCGCAGGAGATAATCCACCTGCTTCGCCTCAGTTTAGTATTTCAGCACACCTTCCACCATCATGCACATAACACAACCATTTAGTCTTCCTAAGTCTAAACTCATACCGCCACACGTAATGTACTTCACTTCCCAACTAGGAGACACGAAAATATTCTCCACGCGCTCATAACTCGGGGCTACACAACAGATCACAATAGGAATCAAACACTTACCAGCTCATCTATCATTCAGCAGACTCCTTCGTCACTACCAAGATCACATAGATACATCTCGTAGTACTAACATACTCATCACATGGATATCCAACCGCCATTCCAGCTAATAGGGACAATACCGAACATACAAGTTCAAAACATCTTGCTCACATAATCAGCACCTCGGTGCTCAAGCCATAGGCAAAAATCCGGCCTCAAGTCCTCCAGACTGGCCCAACATACTCACGAAGATCACATCTCGCCCCTCGATCGGGGAAATCACAAACTATCAAGGCACATATAATACTGACCGCTCATGTGCGCATACAGACGTGAGGAAGGAATTTCAAGAGTTATATCTCAAGCTGAATCAAGTACGCACGATAAGAATTCCAACAAAGTGAAGTTTCCTAAAGGTTCTGCAGACTCTCAAGGATAAATACAGACGTCTCCGTACCGATTCGCGAGACTCTACTAAACCTGCTCATGACTCGTGAGACCTAGTAACCTACGCTCTGATACCAACTTGTCATGACCCAATCTCCAAACCCGGTTGTGATGGTGCTTCTCGTGAAGACAAGGCCAGCCAACTAACCCAAATCGTCTCTTTAACAATTATTAAACATAAATGAATAGATAAGTACAACATAACGACAATAATGACTAGTATTTACAACCCAACACAACCCAACTGGGGTGTCACAAGTCACGAGAATCTAAGAAGACTGACACAACTACTGGGCCAATAATAATACACAAAATGAAATCTGGAATCAAGGGACGAAGTCCGATGCCGTGACCGCCGGTGGTCACCTTGCTCAGCTGTGATAACAAAACCCTCAATCAGCTCTAACCTGCTACCGGGTAACAAATACCTGCAACTGCATGCGAGGTGCAGGGAGTAAAGTGAGTACTCCAACTCAATGAGTAATAAAAGTAAATAATAACTGAGCAGCAAAAATCATGTAAGGTACTCCATCATGCTATAAAGAACAGTGCAATCCTTGAGAAATCAGTAAAACTGTGAAATCCTTTAGAAAATATCTTGGCTCAGTTAAAACCTCTTTTAAAAATATCTTTTTCAATAGTTAAGCAAATGAATGCATAATCAGACAGTGCAAATCAGCATATAAGTTAGCCCCTCGGGCATAGCACTCCACTAACCATTTATACCAGGGTATCTGATAAACAGTGCAAGAAGTAGCATGGATGCCAATAAAATGAGAGTGATGGATGTCATGACACGTAGTACAAACAGAAATCAACGCATGAATGCAATGCAATGCATATGACCGGTACAATCAGGTACCTACTGCGACATGCAGTCCGAGCCAACCATGTGTTTATCGTCGATAACGCTCACTGGGGGTGTGTACAGACTCCAGAGTGGCTCCTACAGCCAAGCGAAAGATCAAGCCATCTCGTGGCATCAATTAATTCCTGGTCAGTCATTGTTACCTGACCGGTCAGTCATTGTTACCTGACCAGTCAGTCATTGTTACCTGACCAATTGACATCATACAGTGTCATTGTTACCGCTGTTTCAAGTCATATCATACAGTGCATTGTTACCACTGTTTCAAGTCACGTCATACAGTGTCATTGTTACCACTGTTTCAAGTAACATCATACAGTGTCATTGTTACCACTGTTTCAAAATCACTGCTGCGGCGCGCAGCCCGATCCATGCTCAGTCCAGAAATCATCATAAGCCCCTTGGGCATTTATAAAACAGTAGTTTTCAGCCCGAATTATAATTTAAAATATCATTTGAGTTTTCAAAACTTAGGAGCATGGCTGAGTTTGCAAAAACAGTATTTAAAACCTTGGACTGAAGCCAAATGATATGCAAAATATGCTAAAACAGTAATATCAATCCCCGAAGAATTTACATAGTTGGCACGAAGCCCAAATATGGCAATCAGCCCATATTATAATGATAACAAGTAGTTTCAGTCAAATATGCGGTAAATATCAACAACCGGGACGGACCAAGTCACAATCCCCATTGGTGCTCTACCCCACGCTCATATCTGGCGTGCAAGTCACCTCAATACAGCACTATGATGTGCAAATCTGGGGTTTCAAACCCTCAGGATATCATTTACAAGTATTACTCTCCTCGAACCGGTGAAATCTCTAGCTCGCGACGCCTTTGCCCCTCAAATAGGCCTCCACGCGCATCATATCTAACTAAAATCAGAGCGAATACATCACAATATGCTAATGGAACAATACCCAATCGAAAACAATCGAGAAATAGCGAAAATCTCGAAACTAGCAAAATCCGTGCCCTTGACCCACGTCTCGAAAAATTACAAAACTTACATTACCGGATTCCTCGTCTCGCCACGAGTTCATACATACCTAGAACTCCCAAATCCGAGCTCAAATGGCCTATCAAATTCCAATTTAAAATATCAAAAACTCAAGCTCTAGTCCATAAATTTTAGTCTTAATTCTATGAATTTCTAGGTTAGTTTCACATAATAATCATGTTTTTAACTCAAAAACCTTACCTCCAATTAACTCCAGTCGAAACCCTCTTCATTTGCTTCCAAAAAGCTCTCAAGATGCTCAACAATTATGGAAAATAATACCTAGCTCGCGGAGAAAATATTTAATAATCAACCCAGTATTTTTGCTTATGCGGTCCCCATCCCGCTTCTGCGGGACCGCTTCAGCACCCTTCCTTCCGCTTCTGCGGAAACTCAACTCTCGAACCCAACCGCTTCTACGATCACAACATCGCAGAAGCGATTCCGCCTCTGCGGCTACACTTCGCTTCTGCGGAACCAGGCACCTAGGCCTCCTCACCGCTTCTGCGGTCATTCCATCGCTTAAGCGGCCTCGCTTCTGCGGTCCAAATTCCGCAGAAGCGGAAATACCAGAAGCAACAACACTTTTCCCTTTCCACAAGTTTAAAACTTCCCGTTAGCCATCCGAAATCACCCCGAGCCCCGGAACCTCAACCAAAAGCACCAACATATTCCATAACGTCATTGAAACTTGTTGCAATCATCAAAACACATCAAACAACGCTAAAACCATCAAATCACATCGGATTCAAGCCTAAGTTTCTTCAAAAATTTTCGAAATGCACTTTCGATCAAAAACCCAACCAAACGACGTCCGAATGACCTGAAATTTTGCACACACATCACAAATTACATATCAAAGGTACGACAACTCTCGGAATTCTATTCCGACCCTCGAATGAAAATCTCACCTATCAACCGGAATTCGCCAACATACTAACTTCGCCAATTCAAGCCTAATTCCACACCGGGCCTCCAAAATTACTTCTTATCACGCCCCTAAGTCACAAATCATCCCCCGAAGCTAACCGAATCACCGAAAATCACATCTGAGCCCTCTAACTCAATAGTCAATATCCGGTTGGCTTTTCCAAACCAAGTCTTCCTTAAAGAGACTAAGTGTCTCATTTCCTATCAAAACCAATCCAGTTCAACTTTAACACACCAAATACTGATAATGAAACATGAAGAAGCATAAAATGGGGAAAACGGAGCAGTAACACATGAGACGACGGGTCGGATCGTCACATATTTATCTCCTTTATTTTAATATTTTATTAGCAAAATATTTAATCTATTTATCATAATAGTAAAAAATTATGGTTTGACTAATTTATCCTTTCTGTTGTACTCCATTATTTAGTTAATTTTATAAAAAAATTTATGACCTTTATTTTTTGTTTAAATTATTTTAACTATCAAAGCTTAAGTAAAAAAGAAAATAAAGTGGATTCCGAAAGTATATCTATATGTAAAGCTCTTAATTTTGATTTTCGAAGGAGTTAAAACAGGCAAACCTGTTTGTTTCTTTTCTCCTTTCTTTTATTTCTATTCTGAAAATTAATATAGAAAATTTTAACATGGAAGATTATAATTATGTTAACTTGTCAAAATAAGGAAAGAGTTTATATAAAGTAAAGTTTAATTTGGGACTTTCTACGTATACAAAATAAGGAAAAGATTTAATATTTAAAATTTTAGTTGATTTAGAACTCTTAAAAATTAGAGAAAAACTTAAACTACATTTTGTCTAGTGTAAAATTTATTTTTAAAGGACAGAAAAGGCGAACGACATTTAGCTAAGGGCCTTCGTGCTTTTAATATAGTACTATATTAGGGTACGCACTTTGCTCGTGTAACCATACTGATGATAAAATTTAAAACAATTTACGTAGATAATATTAACTTATGTGATTGAGTTATAAATTTTTTTAAAAAACAACAAGCTTTTGAAATATTTTTATGTAAAACATTTTCCTTCGTACCAAACACACCCTTTATATAATAATTATATTATTACAACATATTCATATATGTTCTTTACGACAAATAAAACACATGGCATGTAGACGATAATCTAATTTTGTCTTATTCAAGTTTTGAGTTTTTTTAATCTCATTATCCTTTAAAAATATATCTAAAATTGGATAAAAATTCGTATAATTATTTTTTATATTATATTTAGGTATTTTTACTAAGTTTTTACTATTAAATCATTCATTCTTTAAACTATGTAGCAGCGCCTAATATTTTAGGAATCTAAAAGTATTATCTACACCCGAAATGAATGTAACATCTAATAATTTAATATTATTTAAATCCTAAATGAAAAATATTACGTTACTTATCATTAGGACATGACGTTAGCTTACACGACATAATTATTAAGATTTTTAAATTAAAATCAAAATACATAAAATATGAAAATAAGTAAGAACAAATTAATCTTTTCCGATATTTCTATTATTCCATTTTTCATGATTAGTTTTTCAATATCTCTGAAATTATGCTATAAGATTTAACGTTCAAGTTTCAAATAACATTTGCCGGACTATCGAAAATGCACAAACAAATATTTAGTGTAAATTAGATGAAATTTAAGGAATCTTGCCGATTAAGGTTGAGAAGGATTTTGAACTATATTTTAGTGTATTCCAACGTTACAAATGTTAAGAAAATTAACATCAAAGGTAATATTGTAAGATTACATATTTCAAGTAGGAAAGGATTTATAAAAGGTAAAAACTTAATAACTTTAAAGTCTTAAATATTAGAAATGTCCAAATAAGGAAATATATAATAACAAAAAATTTAGTTATTTCAAATTCTTAAATAGAAAAATAATTAAATGACTACTTTGTCTAATTTGAACTCTATTTTAAAATGATAAAAAAAGACAACCACATTTCGCTAAGGGCATTCGTGCTTTTAATATAAATATAGATTACTATTATTATAAAGGATTTAACTTTTTATTACCATTCAGGTACAGTTAACTGTACTGCAGTGATCATTGACCAGAAAGACATTATTGCATTCAAACTTGTGAAATTGCAGTTTGAATTAATCTCTTGATTGAAAGTTTATTTTCTTGAGAACTTTTCAAATTTTGGAAGTAATTTGAAGGAATAAAAAACCAACATTCTCTTAGATGGAGTGATTTGGACTATTTTGTGAATATGTATTGCTGTGAAATTATACATGTTTCGTCATTTCGACTATCTCTGCCCCAAAATTTGAGCAATCTTTGACTAGACTAAAGACTAGTCAGTGGGGAGACCACTTTATCGTTTTCGTCAAAGGTTAAAAATCTCTCGTATCAAATGTAACGTACAACATATAATGTACGTTGTACATTCTCACATATCTAAAGTCTTAAACCGAAAAATGAGTAATCATGTGTGTGTATGGGTCAAAATCCGACTTAAGGGAACCCGGAGCAAGAATAAATTACTAAGAGGTGAATAGGTCGAGGTCGGATACAAGATTGGAAGAACTTATCGGTGAGCTGTTAATCATGGTTGAGGTCGAATGTTCAGGCCAGAAATAACGGCTAGTTTTGTAATAAGATATTTATGAGAATATTTTGTTCTGTACTTGTACTTTAGGTTAGATTAGGGGCATGTCCCATATAAATAGAAAGTTAGAGAGAAGAAAAGGGACATGTAATATTCCATAGTGTAACAAAAGGTTTTATACTTCGTGGTCAACCAATTTAGCGCCGTCTAAGGGGATTTTCTAGTTAAAATTTTAATTTCTTCTAGATCTAAAAAAAATGCTAAAAACCTCATATCTCATTGTGTGCACAAATCTAACATGGCAGGCAACAGAGAAGAAAAGCAATAGTTGACCTTACCACCAATGTCCTTCACACCATCAACGAAGCCGATGAAATGGAGGATGAAGACGTAAAACCGAATACCTCTCCCAGGAGAAACAGCTCACCCCTCCTCACGGCAACATCATGACCTCATACGGTAGAGAGACCTCTACATCCACAATGGAAGAGGCACCACCGGCACTGGAAAAGTTGTTCGAGGCATGGTTGACAAACACACTAACCATCTTTCTCGACAAGCCCGCTCAAAGGTCGAACAAAGAAGATGCAAGGGTTTGTATTGCATCAGCAGCAGATGAGCAGCACACCTCTCCCGTAATATGTATTACTCACAATGTTAGTGATGCAGTTAACGACGCCCTCACAACCGTTCACAAGAAAATGGAGGAGATGGAGAACGAGAATAAAACGCTCCGCGGCCAAATTAAAGAGCATAAAAAAAGGATGGACAAAATACCAGGCACCCCAAAACTCCTACCAAAAAGGGACGCTGGTCGGTTTGTTGAGCAGCCATATAGCGATGAAGCTGCACCACATGCAATACCCAAAACCTTCAGAATGCCGCCATATCTGAAAATATACAATGGCACAACGGACCCAGAAGATTATGTGACTCATTACGTCACCGCAGTGAAGGGAAATGACCTCGCCAAAAGCAAGTATCCTCCATCTTGTTGAAGAAGTTCAGAGAAACCTTCACCTGGGGCGTACTACTTGGTATTCACAGTTGCCCGGACGCTCGATTGAAACATTCAAAGAAATGGTCGACAAGTTTGTAAGAGCCCATGCTAAAGCAAAAAAAGAAAGAGGCAAGAGTAAACGACATATTTGCCATCAAATAATCACCTGGGGAGGGACTAAAGGACTTCCTCACTCAATTTAACCGAGTAAGGATGGCCTTACCAAACGTATCGGAAGGTATGGCCATGGTGGATTTTGAAAATGGGTTGAATAGAAGTGGTTCGAGGGCAACCAAAAATCTACTGAGCCGCCTCATGAAATATCCCCCGACCAATTGGGAAGAGATACATAATGCTTATTGCGCCGAGGTTCGAGCCGACATAGATGATCTAAATGGGCCGACACAATGGCTAACTTCGGTACAAGCCAAGTCTAGGAAGGACCGAACAAATGACAACATGAGAGTCTAGCGGAACCCCGACCTAATCGGGAAAGTTATCACCCTTATTTTAGAGGCATCCTCATGCCCCTTCCACTCCACGACGAAGGCCCATCCAGGCCACGAACGGGAACTCACCAAAGTGAGAGAGGTATGCCCCCTCTATTATCTGCTCACAATTTATGTGTTTCCCACTTAGAAATAGTCGACGCACTGGAAAAGCTCGAGCTAAAAATAAAGTGGCTCCAAAAGATGAGGTCCTACTCGAGCATCAGAAAGTCAAATGCCCTCTATGAATTCCATCAGAAGCGGGGTCAACAAATCGAGGACTATATCACCCTAAGACAAGAGGTCGTAAACATGCTTCACCAAGGGTACTTGAAAAAGCTGATGAGCAACCGAGGGAGAGCCAACTTCGCTCGAGGACATGAATAGCACCAGGAGCCGCCCAAACCACCTTACTCAGCTCTTACCATTCAAATGATCATCGGAGGGAGTGACAACACATCAATCAACAACGTGAAGTTCACCACCACCCACAAACTCAAACGGTTAATCACACATGAACGGTATGACGAACTCGAAGAAGTATCATCTTCGATAAGTCGGATACCCACGATTTGGTTTTTTCTTACTATGATGCCTTTATCTACTTTGCACATCTTAGATATTGATATAAAATGTATTATGGTTGATGATGGTAACGGTGCTTGCACAAATGGATATCGGGGATATGATAGTGCCACGCTGCATCAAACAAATGGGTTTAACAATGCAGTTGAGCGAACATATGGAGAAATCACGCTGCCCGTCCTAGCTGGCGGCGTTATTTGGAAACAACAGTCTACATCATGGACCAGTATACGATGTACAACTCCATCAAATGTCAACCTTGGATACATGCCATGACAGTTGTCTCCTCCAGCTTATTTCAGGTCATCAAATTTCCCACCCCTTGGGAGGTGTTCAACATCCGAGGAGAGCAACACACTGCCCGAGAATGCTACCGCATCGCCCAAGAGTGCACATACACCCAACAACTGAAGAGCGAATATGAGGAATCATAGCAATTAATGAGGTAATGGTCAGGTGGTGGTGAAGGGAAAGACGTTCTCAGGGACATTGAATCATAGAAGTCACATGGTCGACTATCGAGGGTCTCGACCCCATCCAACTCGATGATAATGACCAGAGCAAGAAAGCTTTCATCGACCACAATCTCCAAAACCAAATAAATTCCGTCAATTCTTAAAAAATAACATAGACCTGTTTACTTTTTCCCATGCAAACATGTCGGGTATTCCAAAGTATATAGGAACATATAAGTTGAACGTCGACCTATTCCACCCCCCGGTAATTACAAATCATGCAGAAAATTCAATGCCGCCATAAACAATGCAGTTTGCGAAGAGGTGGAGAAGTTGTTGGAAAACGGCTCCATTAGGGAGTTAAAATATCCTCGGTGGGTCGCCAACATGGTCATAGTGAAAAAGAATAACGGGAAGTGGCGTATGTGCGTAGACTTCATAGACCTAAACAAAGCCTTCCCTAAAGATTCATTCGCGCGTCCTCATATCGACCAACTAATCAAAGCGATGGCCGGGCACGAGCTACGTAGGTTCCCTAGATGCATACTCAGCATATAATCAGATCCTCATGGAAGAGTAAGACCAAGAGAAGACCACCTTCATCACTCATTAGGGGACGTACTGCTATAGAGTAATGCCTTTCAGACTGAAAAACACGGGGGCGACGTACTAGAGGTTGGTGACAAAAATGTTCAAAGACCAGCTCGGTAAAACCTTGGAAGTCTACATCGACAACATGTTGGTCAAGTCGAAAAGGAAGGAGGATCACATTGACCACTTAAAAGAGGCCTTCGACATACTCAGACGATATGGTATGAAATTGTACCCCGAGAAATGTGCTTTTGGAGTAACATCAGGAAAGTTCCTCGGCTTCTTAGTATCGTAACGAGGCATCGAGATCATCCCCGACCAAATCAAATCTATAGAAGGAATACCGGAGAACTGACTAGTAAGAAACATGTACAAAAGTTGACCGCACAGCTGCCCTGTCAAGGTTCATCACAAGATCCTCCGATAGGTGCCATAAATTTTTTGGCGTACTCAAGAAAGACTACAGACTCCATTGGAATTCCGAGTTCATTGAAGCCTTGAAGGAATTAAAGGATTATCCATCTTCACCCCCACAACTCGCCAAGGAGGAACCTAGTGAGCGCTTCCTTGTCTACCTGGCCGTATTTGATGTAGCCGTAAGTGCACTCCTAGTCCGAGAAAACAAAGGTACGCAATCCCCCATTTATTATATTAGCAAAAATCTAGTCGACTCCGAAATGAGGTACCCACACCTCTAGAATCTAGCCCTGCCGTTGGTTGTAGCTTCATAGAATCTTAGAGCCTATTTCCATTGCCTCGCATCTCGGTGGTCACGACCTTTTCCCTAAGGAGTATTATGCACAATCCCGAACTGTCGGGCAGATTGGCCAAATGGGCCATAGAATTGAGTGAGCATGATATAACCTATCAACTGCGAACTACGATAAAGCTGCAAGTGCTCCCGACTTCGTCGCCGACTTCAGTACAAAAATAATGCCTAAAGTCAAAAATGAAGCCACTGGTACGTCCCCTAAAATACGCGACCTATGGGCATTGTATATCGACGACATATCTAACGCACCGGGGTCAGGAATTAGGCTTGTGCTCGAGGTCCCAATTGGCGAAGTAATTCGTCAGTCCATAAAATGCCCAGATATTACTAACAATGAGGCCAAGTATGAGGTTGTGATCACAGGACTAAAGTTAGCACTCAAGTACGAAGCAAAGCGAGTCATCTTACACTGCGACTCTCAGCTCATCGTCAATCAAGACACATGGACTTTCCAAATCAATTAACTAAGACTGCAAAAATACCAGGCCGAGATCTGGAAACCGTTACCCGAGTTCGATGAATGCCAGCTCGACCAAATCCCTCGAGCCCAAAATATTGAAGCAGATGGCCTCGCCAAATTAGCGTCGACCACTTAAAGCATAACTGGAGGAAGGAACGTGGTCACTCTCCTCCACTTGTCAGTTGATCAAATTGAGGTACAAACTATAAACCTAAATTGGGATATATGCAACCCAATTGTCACATATTTGTAGGACGACAGCTCCCGGATGACAAAAAAGATGCCAAAAAGCTTCGAATACAGGCGACCAAGTACATTATAATCAACAACGACTTGTACAATAGAACCTATGGCAGCCCCCTAGCGAAATGCTTAGGCCCAAACCAGACACGATGTGTTTTGGAGGAGGTCAATGAGGGTCACTGCGACATACCGACTATCGAGCCCTAGTAAGATGCCTCATACGAGCAGGCTACTGCTGGACCATAATGAAGAAAGAGGCTGCCGACTTCATGAAAAAATGCGAACAATGCCAAAGACACGCCTCCATGATCCATCAAGCAGGCGAGCACCTCAACTCAATCACATTGCCCTGGCCTTTCATCAAATGAGAATTGGCCATCGTCGGCCCCCTCTCAGTAGGACAAGGTAATGTACGATTTGTTTTAGTTTTAACTGACTATTTTTCAAAGTGGGTGGAAACAGGTGCATTCTCCCAAATACGCGAGCAAGAAGTGATCACCTTCATATATAGGAATATAATATGCCACTTTGACATCCCCAAATAAATCACTTGTGACAATGAGCCCAAATTCACTAGAAAAAAGTTCGCCGAGTTGTTCGAAAAATGGAATATCGAAAGAACACTCTCCATGCCATATCATCCCATGGGTAATGGACACGCAACGTCCTCCAACAAGTCAATATTGAACATTATGAAGAAGAAGTACGAGAATGCCAAGGGACTATGGCTGGAGTTGCTGTCGGAAGTTTTATGGGCATATCGCACAATGCCAAAAACGAGCACAAGAGAAACACTATACTCGCTAGTCTATGGGACTGATGTAACAATACAAGTCGAGGTTGGAGAGCAACGTCTGAGGCACTCACACGAGAGCGGGCCGACTAACGACGAGATCAGGAGGCAAGACCTCGATGAGGTCGAAGAACAAAGAGACATGGCTTACGTAAGGATCGTCATTCAGAAACAACAGGCTGAGCGATACTATAACAAAAAAGCAAAGGTCAGACCACACAAAGTCGAGGACTATGTACTCAAAGCCAAAACATAGGCGAGCAACGATCCACAAGAAAGAAATCTAGGGACTAATTGGGATGACGCGTATAAAATTATGGTGACAACAAGCAAAGGGTCATTCCAACTGGTCACGATGGAAGGAAAACTACTGCCAAACAACTAGAACATCTCTCACCGCAAGTAATTTAACTTCTAAGGTGAAATGTTCTCCGAGCCGTACTCTTGTTCCCTCACCTGAGTTTTGTTCCAATTGGTTTTTCTCAGGAAGGTTTTTCACTAGGCGACAAGGAGAACGTTTCAAGCTAAAATATGTTGAAGGTGCAGACCGATATATTCATTGCCCGACCTCACAATACTTCTCCAGGTCGTCCAATGAAGGAACTAGATAGACTGGGATTGGAATGCCAACATGAGAAATTAGATGGGGACTGGAATGCTGGTTTGAAAAACATGTAAATTTCTCCAAGTTTATAAAAGCAAAATAACTGTACATGAAATCCGCTTACGTTCACTGAAGCAGCAATGTAACTCACATTCAACCTAGTTCGAATTAATTAAAAGTGACATTCGACCTCGCTCGAATTAAATCACATTCGACCTAGTTCGAATTAATTAAAGTGACATTCGACCTCACTTGAATTAACTCATATTCGACATCGTTATAATTAACTCACATTCGATCTCGTTAGAATTAATCAAAGTGGCATTCAACCTCACTCGAATTAACTCACATTTGACCTCGTTCGAATTAATGAAAGTGACATTCGACCTTACTCGAATTAACTCACATTCGACCTCGTTCGAATGAATTAAAGTGGCATTCAACCTCGCTCGAATTTACACACATTCGGCCTCGTTCAAATTAATGAAAGAGACATTCGACCTCGCTCGAATTAACTCACATTTGACCTTGCTCGAATTAACTTGCAAACGGCGTAATTCAGATTAATACGTCTCCCTTGTCCATGTCCAAAATCAAAATCATTACGACTAAAAGCAGCCAAACGATAGGAACAAAACCAAACAATATAAAAGACGAACAAGCAAGACAATACTTCATACTTCGAAAAGAAAAAACATACCCTTTACAAAGGGATATACAGACGCCCACAAAATATACAAAAAATTACAACAATAAAAAAAGAAGAAATTATTCACCACTCGGCCCAACGACGCGTCTCTGCCATCGCCTTGAGGATATTCATCTTCATACTAAGCATCCTGCTCAAGCCCGTCCAATTCTTCCTCCTCCTCATTTTTTCCAGTTAAGGAAAAGTTTATAGATATACAGGGAGAGCTAGGCCGGACAGATGCCATAATAGCGATAGAAGTCCTCCGCCAATGAAGGAAAAGAAAGTGAATAACTCACGAGAATGGATACGCGTAAAATGCACAATATCCAGGGCGATGAATTTGTACCACATCGTCACTGACCGGGATGCGTTTGATATGGTTGGGATTTGAAATTTAGCCCTAAGTTAAACAAGGGTCATCGCATCCATCTTAGAGATAACAGACTCAGGTTCATCTTCAGGCCATTTCGAGAAGTCCTACTTGGCCCTCCGTGAGCGTGGAATTATCTCATCTATAGCGGGGAAGCTCTCTTCTTCTGCAGCAATGGCTCCTCCTTCATCGTGAAAAGGAATGTCCATTGTCAATGGAACTGGATCAGATTTTCCCTCAATGTTAGAAGATGCACTAGCCATCTCTTATCACGTGTATGAGAAGGAATTTCAAACACAAATGGGGTGATAATGGCATAAAGCGCTAAAAGAAGGGGGAAATAAGGATGCAAAAGCTCTGAGAAGAAGATGGGAAAGCTTCAAGATTCAAATGCTTGGAAATAAAACAAACCAAATGGGGAATTCACATCCCTATTTATAAGAATACAGGCACCCTAATCAAGAATACAAAGCACCGCCATATTAAATTTGAAACGAAAGAAGTGCGGAAAATGATTTAACGTATCGGGAACATGCGCTATAATGACGCATGATGTTATGATGTCATTTCAAACTGGCGTAACGGTTGGAAGTGGCTCTCTAAGCGCCACATTGTCACATCGCCATAAAAATGTTACTACTCGACCTACACGCCCAAATTTCTCAAGTTGCAACTAGCAAAGTCCGCCCATCGAGCTCGTCCAAAAATAATTTTGACAGGCAGAAGGACTAACTGTATGGGTCAAAATCTCACTTAAGGGAACCCGGTGCAACAACAAATTACTATGAGGAGAATAGGCCGAGGTCGTACACAAGATTAGAATAACTTATTGGCGAGCTGTTAATCAGGGCAGAGGTCGAATATTTAGGCCAGCAATAACGCTTAGTTTTGTAATAAGATATTCAGGAAAATATTCCATTGAATATTCTCTGTACTTGTACTTTAGGTTGGGTTAGAGGTATATCCCATATAAATAGAAAAGTAGAGAGAAGAAAAGGGGAGCATGTAATATTCCATATGATATGAACTTTCTTGAAAAGTTGACTCTCTAGAAAAATGCAAACATCACTTTTCCAAAGAGATTCGATTAGTTGGTTATTCCATATTTCACGCATCAGATCTGAGAAAGCTTCTTATATTCTCATATCCATTTGTCTTACATCATTGTTAGAGAGATGAATCATTCACCTCATTAAAGATTGGGTGAATCATTCTCTATATTTACATTTAATGTCATTCAATGAATTTATTGCTTGTCATTATTCTCCTCTTATTCATTGCCATATCATTTAATGTACATCGCATTAAATCTGATTTTACGCAATCCCACATTATCCGCATAAACACGTTTTGGATCTAGAAGTTATTATCTTTAACTAGGATTTACCTGTTATCTTCTTATATAATTAATTTAACAAAAGGTTTTATATTTTTTGGTCAAACAATGTGTTTGCCCAAAATTTAGCTCTGAGTTTAACCAACTAGATTCGGAAAAGGGCCAAAAATGTCCCTAAAGTATTGGAAATGGCTCAAAAATGGCCTCTGTCAACCTTTTGATCTAAAAATATCCCTAACGTATTGAAAATAGCTCAAAAATACCCTTAACATTTTATTTTTGGCTCACATATACCCTTGAAACTAACAAAATATGGATGGTAAATTTTTGGTTCACCTTCCATCAATATATATATATATATATATATATATATATATATATATATATATATATATATATATATATATATATATATATATATATATATATATATATATAAACAAAAAAATATTCCATACATATTCTTTAAAGTTGTGTATTTTATAAGTTATATATATCACTATTATATAATTTATCACATATATTATTGTAATAGAAAATATATAAGAACTACTTATCGAAGTTATAACATGTTAAAATAAGGGAGTGGTTCCACTCCATTGCAATTTGTTCCATTAGATGTCAATATAGTTTTGAATAAGTAACATATGTCTTTGTTATTTTTTAAAGGATGAGATTTTATGTTCTATAATAGATATAGTACTAATAATATGCTCTTTAATAAATTTCTGCATCTCCTTTTGCTTATATAGCTTAGTCATTCCCCTAACATTCCAAGTAACTAATTGTATTGCACTATGTTGTTTGTTATCCCATCCTTCACACCTTCTCCATAACTACATTGCTCTCTATTTTCCTTGTTTAGATCATTAAAGCTTGCTTCAGTAAGAATATTAAATTCATTACACACTACTACTTCTCTTGCTAGTGCTGCTTGAGTATTATTTATGGTTGATTGTCCTTTTGGTGCTTGCCATCCTTTGTTCTCCTCTGTTGTTGCTTTCATTGTATTCTGTATTTTAGGTACTTGTTATGTATTTCCTACTGCTTCTTGTGCCGTATGAATTGTGCTTCCTTGTTTCTCCTGTTCTTTTGGTTTCCATTCCTTCTTCTGTCTCTGCTGCTTGTTCATCTGAGGCTGTGCTTGTTTAGTTTGGCAGTTATGTCCCAATTGTAAGTAAGTACTACAATACGTTGGCTTCCAATCATAGACAACTCATTGATCAAATTGCCTACCACCCGGATCCTTGACTGTTATCTTTGTTGGTAATGACTTAGTAATGTCCATTTCCACAAGGATTCTAGCGTAGGATATCCTTTCCACCTTTGTTGTACATTCATCTATATATATTAGAATTCCCAATCCACTCCCTATATGACTCAGGGAATTTATTCCCCAGAGGCAGATTTGGTAGTTTAACCCATAACGATAGAGTTTTCAGCACCTCTTCATTGAAATCAAAATCTGTTGTCTATGCCTTAGTGATTACTGGTCTGTTTTGGATTGTACATGGTCCTGAGTATAGAACTTCATTCCTTTCCTCTTCATTTTTGAATCTCGCTACAAAAAAACCATTATTATAGTAGTAGACCTTCTGTTTTGATACAAAATTCCATTGCGATGCAGTAAACCTCTCAATTGCTCCAATACTTGGTGTATCTCCCACCACTTTCATAATAACTGTCGTTTTTCGCTTCTCAGCTTCCTTTTAAATTTTCTCTTTCCGCAATTCAAGAATTTTCTCACCATTTTGTATCACTGGTGCCACAAATGATAGTCTCATTCCTCTAGCAGCAAACGTGTTACCAACAACCAGATTTGCCCATGATTTACCTTTAGTTACTTTCTCTACACTTGTGTCAATCACGATTGGTTGTTTCTCGAGGCGAATTTCCTCTGCATGTGCTCCTTCACCTTTTTTACTACTTGTGTTATTCAAATTTTGTACCACTTTCTGTTGAATTTCAGCTTACTTAGTCATAAATTGATCGTTCAAGCTCCTACTAACACTCGTCGTTTCAATCCCTACTGTCTTTGGTGTTATCGCCTCCAGATCTCGATTTTGTGCGACTTGGTTTGGTGTAGACTTGTTTGATTCGTTGTTTCTACTCATTGTTGCTATGAATTCAGCTAGTTGGATCTCCGTTACAGTTTTCTTAGGTTGTCTTCTTCCTCCCATGGCTGATGGCGTATTTTAGTTATTCACGCTAAAATGCGCGAGAGCATTTAGAGAGAGAAAATTTCGTGATTTGCTTCTATAAAAATAGATTTTATAGTAGACAAAATAATTATTTATTTATTTTTTATATTTAGGAATTAGAAATTCATTAAATTTGGTTATTAAATCTTTCCTTTACCTAAATTTTGTTTTTCCGAACCAATTGCAATTTTATATTTACTAAATTCATTTAAAAAGTCAACTATTGGAGATGTTAGTGCAAATATTGAATATGTCCTTTTGCAATTGTTCTATATAGCAATTTTTTAACATTTATGAATAACTTTTTTAAAAACATTTTTATTTGCACTTAATATTTTCAATAAATTGCATTAATACTCTGATTATGTGGTAAATTCATGTGAGACTAATATTAAAAACTACTAATATATAGACAAATTCTACTCTCTTTGTGAAAAAAATTGTCTACTTTATTCAATCCATATTAGTATAAAAATACGAAACTTCAAAACTAAATTGATTGACCTTTTTATCATTTAAAAATAAATATAATATCAGATAAAATTATCATTTGATTAGTATTTATTTAGGACATTAAAACTAACTAAAATTTTGACTATTATATCTTTCCGTTATTTGAACTGTATATAAACTCCTAATATTTAGGAATTTACCCTACCAAAATAAGTTATGCAAAGTCAAGTAAAATTATTTTCAAAAGAATTTATAATTTTAAAAAATGATTTCATTCGAAACGATAATAATCCTTGTGACATTAAAAGTTTTTCACTTTGAGATACCAGAAACTCGAGGTGCAAGTCAATTGTAGAAGAAAAGGACACAAAACTTAAAGCAAATTTTACAGAAATCATACTCAACATGATTATTTTCAGATTGCTAATTTCTATTGCCGACTCAAGCGATTCTTTTTTAAGAGAATGTTAATAGAATTTTCATAGTTTGTTCTACTATATATCAATAAATTCATTTAGCATATAGCTATTGTATGTAACAAACAAATATTAGAGTAGGGATATGTGATTGACTGATATTACCTATTTTTATTGAGCTAAAGAAAGAGAGTATTTGTATTAGCATGTATAATCTCTTTATTATGATAGTAATAAGAACCTAAAACTATCCCTAACAAAAGTCCAAATAATAAAGCGAGAAATTTAAAAATAGTCAGATTTACCACTGGTCGTTGAAAATAGCCAAGTTTCAAAAGTCATCGAAATTTAGCCACATTTTATGTAAAGATAAATCTGAGCGAAAACACTGTTCAAAATCCGGAAAATACGCCCGCAAATTTTACGGGAGTTCCAGCATAAGTATGCTTGAACTCCCGCATATTTTAAGGGAGTTCCAGGATAACTATGTTTGAACTCCCGCAAATTTTACGGGAGTTCAAGCATAATTATGCTGGAACTCCCGCATATTTTACGGGAGTTCCAGCAAGTATAAATGTCCAGTATAATATACTGGAGTTTGGAGCACTGGTGCTCTAGTCTCCCGTATATTATACAGGAGTTAGTAAAGTATACCGGTCCAGCATAATATGTTGGAGTTCGTACACAAATGCACCAGAACTCCCGTATATTATACGGGACCGGTTCCTGTTGCAGCAAAATAGTGGCTATTTTTCAATGACTTGATAAACGCTGACTATTTTTGATTGACCAGTGTGAAAACTGGCTATACCATGATATTTTGTCAATAATAAAGTATACGAGGACTTTCGTAGAATAGAGATCTTCTTTATTCAATTTGAGAAATAAAGATTATTGTTCCTTATTGTTATAAGAACTCAATTTTTTTCTTTAATTTTTATTAATACAAAATAAATATTGTCACATATATCTCCCTTTTTACCTGAAAGGGTATATAAGAGAGTTTTTTCAATTAAAGTGACAAAAATCGAAAAGGGATTAATTATTCAAATTTAGAGTCGTCATTTGGGATAATTTATGGTGTCCTAAGTCACCGGTTTAAAATCCCGAATCGAGGAAGTTTGACTCTGTTTTACAGTTCGCGAAACACAAAAATCCTGGTAAGGAATTCTGTTAACCCGGGAGAAGGTATTAGGTATTCTCGGATTCCGTAATTTTAGCACGGTCACCCAACTATCAATGATTGGCCTAATTATCTGATTAATCACATATTTAGAATTTGTTGTGCATTTTTAACCCTTTTAAACCAAATTTTAATTATTTGTGGAATTATTTCTGGAACAAGTTACGATTATTGTTCACTTATTTATTTTGTACATATTGCGAATTGTGTTACGAAAACCGTAAACCGTACCAACGATCTACAACATATTTAATTATTAATGGTTTGAAGTTGTGGTCGTATCACATGAAATGTGCGCCCGGATTTAGGAATTACGTATCACAACTACATCACGGGAACCGTACCCGTAGTTACGATGATTTATTATAACGCGCCTAAAGCAAACTACGAATGTTCATGGTTATTCTTAAAACTAATTTGAGATTTTATTAAAGTCTTTACAGATGGCTAAGTTTTGCACATTTTAAAAGTAGAAAATGCACGGGACGCCCTATTTGGTCGCCCCCATTTAACATATACCCATTTTTTTTTAAAACTTTTAACTTGTACCCACTTTTTAAACAACTTCAGCTCCCTTTCTCCTCCCCTTCAAATGATTCCTCCATTACTGGAACACAAGTCCTATACCCTAGCAGAGGACGACTCTGCTGCCAAGAACAAAGATAGTGATGGTCATCTTGGCGCTCTAGAAAGAGTAAAATGAAGGAGACAAGGCTCTTAGAGGTTGTTTGTATTCTTCTACTGCATTAGTTGGACTCGAAAATTTTGACCTTATTTTAAACTTACTAGGTGCGTTCGTAATCCTGTAAATTAATGTTAGTTTGTTGTAACTTGAGTTTGCCCATGCAGGTTGTGAAAATCACTTGTTATTCAATACACACTTCTGTTTATCCTCTATCCCTAAAACCGGGATGCATGACAGTTATAGTGTTACACTGCAAGAATTCATCATTTAATGCGTCGCGTAGACTTGTGTTTTCCTATTATGTTTTATGTTAGTTCCTTCTTTAGCAACCTCTTGGGGTGAGTTATCAAAAACTAGAACATCTTGATGGCGGGATTTCCCGGTTACAAAGACAAAAACTTCAGCTCTAGTATGTAATATTAATAGGTGGGCTGAAGTTTCCAGTAGAGCTGAAACTTTTGTTTTGTAACTGGAACTTCAGCTCTAGTATGTAATATTAATAGGTGATAAAAAAACTTCAGCTCTAGAGCATAAGTTTCCCAGTTACAACACAAAAACTTCAAGCTCTAGAGCTGAACTTCAGGCCCGGCTACCAGAATGCTAAAGTTTTACGTGATTGCCTTTGCTACTTCAGCCCCGTATGCTGAAGTTATGCGAAAAAGCGGGTACGCTTGCAATTTTTTTGCAAAGCAGGCACAGGTTAAAATGTGACACAAAAAGCGAATATAGATGCAAATCCCCCGTTTCAAAATTATAAGGAACTTCTTAGCTTAAGCTTCTGTTCCAACCAAATTATGGGGTTATTTGATGGAGTTGGGCGCATAGTTTTAAACTACCGGAAGCAGATAGAGGAACATGAGCTCGATTACTTTTACAACTTTTAGAAAACAATTGTAGGTAACGACGGCTTAAATATAAAGCTAATGCGAATTTAATTGATGAAGAAAAGAACTACATCAGGCATGCGAGGCATCCATAATTGTGTGGATTTTAAAATAGTCATACAGAGCTAATATGGTGTATGAGTAAAACATGGGTTCGAAATTGCTATAAGTAAATATTACAACTACAAACAGAAATGGATTGGTTAATTGCATCTTGGGGTGTACATGGATCGGATTGGTTCGGTTTTGTCGGATTTTTTGTTACTTACATGTTATTTCAATCTTACTTTGTTAAATATTTGATACGTATACATCTATTTAGTAAAAATATAAAAAAGTTGACAAACATATTATCAATTAAAATATTCTTATGCGAGAATTCCATTAGTTAACACATAATAATTATTTTTTTAGTTGTCTGGCAATAATTTTTCGTTGATATACACTTTCAGGTTATCCGAATTTAGTAATTAAAGATAAAAATCAATATGATACCTAAATATTAATAATCAATCCACATTCGAAAAAGATATAAGAATTTAATACATCTTAACATATGATATGAATATGTAAGAACAAAGAGATAGACGTATTTCAGTAACACTTGATAAGAAACTGATCATACAACCCATTATTTAAGGTCAATAAATATGAAGCACTTCATATTCTATTAAAATATATATCCCGTAAGAGAATCCCAAATATTTTTAGATATTTTTTAAAGAAAATTTTATATAAATTTTTAAATAATATATACAAAAATTATATATTTATATGTCGGGTTGGTTCAGGTTTTTTTATTCAATATCAAACCAAATCAAACCAAACCGAGTCGGATTTTTTAATCGATTTGATTTGACTTTTCGGTTTGGTACGGTTTTTTGGTTCGGTTTGTACACTCTTAATTGCATCCAAGTCTTAAATGGCCTCTCTTTGATATAGCCCAGGACCTATTACTCATTGACCAGACCAACATTGCCATTGTGACCCTTAGGCCAATTAAACTGGCTTGGATTGAAAACAACTAGGAAAGATGAATGGGAATTTAAAAATAACTAGATTTACAACTGGTCATTCAAAAATAGCCCAGTTTTAAAAGTAATCGAAATTTAGCTACTTTTAATGTAAAGATAAATATGAGAGAAAACACTGTTCAAAACCCGAAAAATACGTCAGTATATTATACTGGAGTTCCAACATAAGTATGCTTGAACTCCAGCATATTATACGGGAGTTCCAGGATAACTATGTTGGAACTCCAGCATAATATGTTGGAGTACCAGCATAAGTACACTAGAACTCCAGCATAATATACTGGAGTTCTAGCAAGTATAATTGTCCAGTATAATATACTGGAGTTTGGAGCGCCGATGCTCTAGTCTCCCGTTTATTATATAGGAGTCAGCAAAGTATACCGGTCAAGCATAATATGCTGGAGTTCGTACACAGATGTACCGAACTCCCGTATATTATGCGGGACCGATCTCTGTTGCAGCAAAATAAGGGCTATTTATTTATTGACTTCGTAACCGGTGGCTATTTTTGAATAATAAGTGCGAAAACTGGTTATACCGTGCTATTTTAACAATATGAATGTATATACCGATTTAAACTTAAGAGAAAGCGATCAAAGCACCAAAGGCGAACAAAAAGTAGCGGCAAAATCTGGCCTAACTCCGGTTATATTTCGAAATGAATCAAAACTGACCCAAAATGATTGCTCTTGTCAAGGGCAATCTATTTGGGTAAGCTTCTGTGATGACCTGGCCGGTCGTCTTAAGAATTAACGTCCCGATCTCCAATTAACTGATTTTCCCATATTTATTTTTGCTATTTTGATTTGCCGGGATATTAGGTTTCAAGTTTCAGAGAGTTTTGGGACACTTATTCCCTAAATGAGAGTTTAAGTGTTGGAAAGTTGACTGTAGTCAGAAACAGTGTGAAAACGGCCTCGGAATGAAAATCTGATGGTTCTGTTAGCTCCGTTGGGTGATTTCAAGCTTAAGGTCGTGTTCGGATTGTGTTTTGGAGGTTCGTAGCTAATTTAGGCTTGAAATGCCGAAATGTCGAATTTTAAAGTTTCCGGTTAGATAGTAAGATTTTGATCCGAGTGTCGGAATGAAATTCTAGAAGTTGGAGTAGCTCCGTAGTATTGAATGTAACGTGTATGCACAATTTCAGGTCATTCAGATGAGCTTTAATAGGCTTTTTGATCGAAAGCGTATTTTTAGAATTTTTGGGATTCTTAGGCTTGAATCCGATGAAAAATAGGTGTTTTGATGTTGTTTTGAGCGTTCCGGAGGTTGGAACAAGTTATGAATGAAGTTATGGGATATGTTGGTAGGTTTGGTTGAGGTCCCGAGGCCCTCAGGATGATTTTGGATAGTTGACAGAAGGATTTTGGGGTTTGGGGAGTTGCAACTTCAGCTGCTTTCTGTCATAACCGCACCTGTAGTTTGGGTTCCGTAGGTGCGGAGCCGGAGAAGTGGCGGAGTAACCGCAGAAGCGAAAAAGGAGGAAAGGTAGCAAGGACCGCAGAAGCGGGGTCTTCACCGCAGAAGCGGCCCCACATCTGCGAGAGGATAGTTGCAGATGCAAAATCGAGCCTGAAGTGAAAGTCGCATATGCGACAATGATTCCGCAAAAGCAGCACCGCAGATGCGGAAATAGCTGGGCAGAAATATGAAATTTCGAGGGTTTAGTCTCAAAAGTTAGAAATTCGATTTGGAGCTCGGGAGAGGGCGATTTTGGGAGGGAATTGAAGAGGAGATCAGTGGGTAATAATTCTTTAACCCTTTATAGTTATATTCCATCAATCTATCGTTATTTTCATCATTTAATTTTGGATTGGAGATGAAAATTGGGGGAAAGCTGGAAGAAAGTTCTTAGACCTAAAATTTGACTTTAAATTGCGGATTTTACCTTAGATTTAGATAATTTTGGCATGAGTGGACTCGTGAGAATATGAGGATTCTGAAAATATAAATTTACCCGATTCCGAGATGTGGACCAGAGGGGCATTTTGGTCATTTTACCTAATTTCGCGTATTCACTTAGAATTTCTTTGTACAATCAGTTTCTTGAAGTGTTATTTACATCATAAAATTGTATTGAACAGATTCGAGCCATTTGGAGTCGAGTACTCGTGGCAAGAGCGTGGTTTCAAGTTGATTATTGAGTCGGTTCGAGGTAAGCTGCTTGTCTAACCTTGTGTGGGGAACCTTCACCTTAGGATTTGATATATTTGATAATTGAAATGCCTTGTACGTGAGGTGACGAGTGCGTACTTGTACTAATTGTTGGAAATCTGGTTTTCATTAAGTAATTACTAGTATGTTTTCTTTCTTGTTTTATTACTTACACTATTAAGCTTGTTGTTAGCTTAGGAAAGCATGTCTAAGTGATTCAATTGGCCTTAATTGTTCAACTGCTTTACCTGAATTCTGTGCAGCATGCTAGGCTAGACTATTTGTTCGCCTTAATATGAAGTTTGACTGTCACGACTGTAGTTCGCTCTCCGTGAACTATCGTGATGGCACCCTAGTCTCTACGACTAGGTAAGCCTAACAATGCGAAAATAAACTAAACTTGCGGAATAAATAGTCAAAAGCCAAAAATAACTGAAGCAAACAATATTTAAATGCTGCTCGACATATACACACAACTCCTCAAAAAATTTGATACACTATCCTAGAACCCGGAAACTCACGGATCCACTAGCTGAAAAAATACTACATAGATTAATCTCCGGAATATCTAACAAGAACATAAAGTACATAAGGGCTAAATACGAAATGCAGGAATAGAAAGAGACTCCTCGGCCTGTGGACGCGACAGATATGCTTCGAAGTCCCGTAGAATCGCCTTGCCTCAAGAATGGTAAGACTGAGTAGAGGTACCTGGATCTGCACATGAAAAACATGCACAGAAAGGGCATGAGTACACCACATCGGTACTCAGTAAGTGCCAAGCCTAACCTCGGTAGGGTAGTGACGAGGAAGGTCAGGGCCTACCGAGGCTAAATAAAAGATATAATTCGACGGTATAGAACAGAAAACAGTATAAGTATGAGCAACAATAAAGTAATACAGATATAAAGGACAACAACAACTACTCAGAACAATGTAAACACCGAAGGAAACTACAGTTCAACTTCAACAACATCAATCAGAGATCTTTCAGGATACCGTCCTGAAGTCCCAAATATGCATATCCAAATAAGTCTCTCGAGATACTGTCCCGGAATCCAGCTCATAGTACACGAGGATCTACCGGAATCCCGTTCTGTAATCCCAAACATAAATACCCACTACTGGAGAAATCTACCGGATGCATTCTCGTAGTTCCATATAACTATGCAGGGGGATCTACCGGAATACCATATCCGTAGTCCCAAATATAAACAGACAAGGGGGGAGCTATCGGAATCCCACATCCGTAGTCCCAATGTAAACACACATCAGCAACAGAAGAAATGCTCAGAAAACTATCAACTTCATATTAAAGCAAACAAATAGTCTAGCCTATGATGCTGCACAGACTTCAGGTAATGGAGTTGAACAATTAAGGCAATTTAATCACTTAGCCATATTTTTGCTAAGCTAACACAAGCTTTAAATAGTACAAGAACTAAACAGTGAAGTAAACATATTAATAGTACTTAATAAAAATCAGATTTTCAACAATTAGTACAAGTATGCACTCGTCACCTTAGTAAAAGGCATTTCAATTAACAAATATACCAAATCTTAAGGGAAAAGTCCCCCTCCCCCCCCCCCCCCCC
>MU746706.1:61651-83210 GCA_026770625.1 Nicotiana glauca
GAAAAAGCCCCCCCCCCCCCCCCCCCCACAAGGTTAGATAAGCCACTTACCTCGAACAAGCGCAAGTCAACCCGAAACCATGCTTTTGCCACAAGTATCCGATTCCAAATGGCCCAAATCTATTCAGCATATTGTAAATAACACTTCAAATAACTGATTCCATAATTAAATTCTAAGCTAATATGTGAAATTAGGTAAAATAACCAAATCGCCCCTCAGGCCCACGTCTCGGAATCGGATAAAATTTATGTTTTCAGAATCCTCACATTCTCACGAGTTCATGCATACCAAAATCATACCTCAAATGGTCCCTCAAATTATCACTCAAATGTCTCCAATACTAAGCCCTAGCTCCCCCAATTTTCATCTTTAATTTCTAGAATTTATAGCTCTAATCCGTGTAATTATACCATAGGAGCGAGTTTTAGGTCCAAATCCTTTACCTCAATGAAATTCCCTTGAAATCACTCCTTCAAATCGTCCCAAAAGCTCCCAAGCCGAGATAAGAATGGTAAAATAAACCTCAAAGTCGCGGAACCCATTTTAAAAATAGTGCCCAATAGTTTTTGCATCTGCGTTCCTGGGACCGCATCTGCGGAACAAATGTCACATCATCGATTTCCCACTTAAAGGCCAGAATCCACATCTGCGACCCTTTACCCGCAGGTGCGGTACCGCTTCTGTGGAAAATATACCGTATCTGCGGTTCCTAAAGAGATGGCCAAAATTCCGCTTCTATGGCCGCTTAGCCGCTTCTGTGGCGCCGCACCTACGGAAAACAAATCGCAGGTGCGGTTATGACAGCACCAGCAGCTGAAGCTGCAACTTAAACTCCAAAATTTCCTCCGTCAACCATCCGAATTCACATCGAGGCCCCCGGGACCTCAACCAAATGTACCACCAAGTCACAAACCACTACCCAAGCTTGTACCAATCATTAAAACACCTAAAACAACATCAAAACCTCCATTTAACCATGGATTTAAGCATAAGAACTCCAAAACCTCAAAATACGCTTTAGATCAAAAAGTCCATCAAACTCATCCGAGCGACCTAAAATTTTGCACACACATATCACATTCAACACTTTGGAGCTACTCCAACTTTTGTAATTTTATTCCGACCCTCGGATCAAAATCTCACTATTGAACCCGAAACTTCAAAATTCGACCTTTCGGTATTTAGCCTAAATTAGCTATGGACCTCCAAAGCCTAATCCGACCATGCTTCTAAACCCAAAATCACCCAACGGAACCATTGAATTTCCATTCTGAGGCCGTCTTCACACTGTTTCGACTACGGTTAACTTTCTACTTAAGCTCTCATTTTGGGACTGAGTGTCCCATAACTCTCCGAAACTCAAAACCGAATGTCCCGACAAATCAGAATAGCAGAAATAAACTTGGGGAAAGCAATTAATAGGGGATCGGAGCGTTAATTCTTAAGATGATCGGCCGGGTCATTACATCCTCCTACACTTAAACATTTGTTTATCCTCGAACGAGCATAGAGACATTACCTTAGGTAGTGAAAAGGTGAGGGTAGCGACTGCTCATATCCTGTTCGGTCT
Source organism: Nicotiana glauca (assembly GCA_026770625.1). Classification (NCBI taxonomy): domain Eukaryota; kingdom Viridiplantae; phylum Streptophyta; class Magnoliopsida; order Solanales; family Solanaceae; genus Nicotiana; species Nicotiana glauca. Next base: position 63,222 of record MU746706.1, read on the forward strand.
CCCAGATCGCCTCCTCGACCGGCTGACTACACCACTGAACCTTCACTTATGCAATGCTCTTTGACCTCGGCTTTCTATCCTGCATGTCCAATATTGCCACTAGCACTTCAACATAAGATAGATCCTTGTCCAACTGGATTGAACTAAAATCCAATATGTGCGACGGATCACCGTGATACCTCCGGAGCATCGAAACATAAAATACCGGATGAACTCCTGCCAGGATGGAAGGTAAGGCAAGCTCATAAGCAAACTCCCCAACTCTCCTCAATATCTCAAAAAGACCAATAAACCTCAGACTCAACTTCCCTTTCTTCCCATATCTCATAACGCCTTTCATAGGTGAAACCCTAAGCAGAACCCGCTCTCCAAACATATAGGAAACATCGCGAACCTTCCGGTTCGCATGCATCTTCTGTCTGGACTGGGCTGTACGGAGTCTATCCTGAATCACCTTAACCTTCTCCAAATCATCCTAAACTAAGTTTGTGCCCAATAATCTAACCTTACTCGGCTCGAACCAACCCACCAGAGATCTACACTGCCTACCATATAAAGCCTCAGACGGTGCCATCTGAATGTTGGACTGATAACTGTTGTTGTATGCAAACTCCGACAATGGCAAGAACTGATCCCAAGATCCTCCAAACTCAATCACACACACACGGAGCATATCTTCAAGAATCTGTATAGTGCACTCGGACTGCTCGTCCGTCTAAGGGTGAAATGTTATACTCAACTCTACACGAAAACCCAACTCATGCTGAACAGCCCTCCAAAACCGTGATGTGAACTGAATACCTCTATCTGAAATGATGGAAATTGGAATACCATGCAGGCGAATGATCTCCCGGATATAAATCTCCCCCAACCGCTCCGAAGAATAAGTAGTACACACAGGAATGAAATGAGCATACTTGGTCAGCCGATCCACGATCACCCAAACAACGTTGAGTTTTCTCAAAATCCGCGGGAGCGTAACTACAAAGTCCATGGTGATCCGCTCCCACTTCCACCCCGGAATCTCTATCTACTGAAGCAACCCACCGGGTCTCTGGTGCTCATACTTCACCTACTGACAGTTGAGACACCGAGCTATAAACCTAACTATATTTTTCTTCATCCGCCTCGACCAATAGTGCTGCCTCAAATTCTAGTACATCTTCGGGGCACCCGGATAGATGGAATACCGAAAACTGTGGGCCTCCTCTAGAATTAGCTCCTGAAGCCCGTCAACATTACGTACACAAACCCGACCCTGCATCCTCAATACTCTATCCTCTCCAATGGTCACATCTCTGGCATCACCATGCTGAACCTTGTCCTTAAGGGCAAGCAAATGAGGGTTATCATACTGCCGCTCCCTGTTACAATCATATAAGAAAGACCGAGAAACGACACAAGCTAGAACCCAACTAGGCTCCAAAAGATCCAATCTCACAAAATGGATGGATAAGGCCTGAACATCAATCGCCATAGGCCTCTCCGATGTTGGTCTCTCCGATGCTGGTAGATAAGCCAAAATCCCTAAAATCTTCGCCCGATGACTTAAAGCATCGTCTACCACATCGGACTTGCCCGTGTGATACAGAATAGTGATATAATAGTCCTTCAGCAACTCTAACCACCTCCTATAACACAAATTTAGATCCTTTTGCTTAAACAAGCATTGCAGGCTCCGATGGTCAGTATAAATCTCATAAGGCACACCGTATAGATAATGGTGCCAAATCTTGAGGGCGTAAAAAATGGTAGCTAACTCAAGGTCGTGGACTGGGTAATTTTTCTCATGTATCTTCAACTATCTGGAAGTGTAGGCAATCACCCTACCGTCCTACATCAACACCGCTCCGAGGCCAACCGTCGAGACATCACAATAGATCATATAAGACCCCAAACCCGTAGGCAATATCAAAACTGAGGCCGTAGTCAAAGCTGTCTTGAGCTTCTGAAAGCTCGCCTCACACTCTTCTGAACACCCTTCTGGGTCAGTCTGGTCATAGAGGTTGCAATCGATGAAAACCCCTCCATAAAACGACGGTAATAACCTGCCAAACCAAGTTAACTGCGAATCTCTGTAGCTCAGGATAGTCTAGGCCAACTCTGTACTGCCTCTACCTTCTTCGCATCCATCCAAATACCCTCACTTGATACCATGTGGCCTAAAAATGCCACGGAATCTAACCAAAACTCATATTTTGAAAACTTTGCATATAACTTCTTTTCCCCTAGAATCTGAAGCACTGTCCTCAGGTGTTGTTCATGATCTTCCTGACTACGAGAATATACCAGAATGTCGTCAATAAAGACAATGACAAAAGAGTCAAGATATGGCTGGAATACATTGCGAATCAAATGCATAAAGGCCACTAGGGAATTGGTCAACCAAAATGACATAACGAGAAACTCGTAATGACCACACCGAGTCCTGAACGCAGTCTTTGGGATATCTGGCTCCCGAATCTTCAATTGTTGGTAAGCTGAGCGCAAGTCAATCTTAGAAAACACCCGTGCGCCATGAAGCTGGTCGAAAAGATCATCAATACGAGGCAAAGTATAACGGTTCTTCACTGTAGCCTTTTCAACCGACGATAATTATTCTTCGCAAACAAGATATGAGCACCCCAAGGTGATACACTGGGAAGGATAAAACCCTTATCAAGCAATTCCTGCAAATGGTCTTTCAACTCTTTCAACTTAGGAGGAGCCATACGATACGGAGGGATAGAAATGGGCTCAGGGCCCGATAACAAATCAATGCCAAAATCAATATCTCTAAAGGGGTATCAATAATGACATCTCTTACATAGGCTAGATACGCATCACACCCCTTCTCACTCTTACGCTGAGCTTTAAGGAAAGAAATAACTCTATTGGGAGTGTGATCTAAAGCACCCCTCCACTCAACATGCGGTACACCTGGCATAGCCAGCGTCACGATCTTGGGGTGATAATCATGAATAGCATAATGGGGCGACAACCAGTCCATGCTTAAGATAATATCAAAGTCTACCATGCTGAGCAATAATAAATCAACTCTGGTCTAAAAACCATTAAGAGCAACCAAAAACGACCGATAAACGTGGTCCACAATAAGAGAATCTCCCACATGAGTAGAAACATAAACAGGGAAACTCAAAGAATCCCCAGATACACCCAAATGAAGAGCAAAATAAGAAGACACATAAGAATATGTGGATTCTGGATCGAATAGAGCCGATGCACCTCAGTGATAAACCAGTATACTACCTGTGATGACTGAATCAGAGGCAACATACTCGATACGGGCAAGAAGGGCATACTACTGTGCCTGGCCTCCCCCTCTATGTCGACCTATACCTCCCCGACCTCCACCTTTAGCTGGATGAGCAGGTGGGGTAGCAACTGGAGCTGTAACTATGGCCTGAGAACTCTGCGGGGCACCCTGTGGAGGTGCACCCCTCCCAACAAGCTCTGAGAGGACGTGGTGGCTGTGATTGGCTTGGGCCAGGTCTGCTGGACTGACCTCTAAAAGCACCCCGTGCAAGAGGCGCACTAGAAACTGGAGGTATAATAAGGCTCCTGAGGCCTAGGAGGAGATGGAGCACTACTGGCTGCTGGAAGAGCTGAATGAACAGGGCAACTCGTATAACCCCTACCATGACGACCTGCAGCTGGGGTACGGGTGTCACACCTCCTTTTTCCTACACCCCGAAAGAAGGGGTATAAGGGAGTTTTTTCCAATTTAAGTGACAATCGAAACGAGATTATTTAATTAAAAATCAGAGTCACCACTTGGAATAGTTTATGGTGTCTCAAGTCACTGGTTAAAATCCCGAATCGAGGAAAAGATTTACTCTGTTAATGTCTGTGAACACAGAAATTCAGGTAAGGAATTCTGTTAACCCGGGAGAAGGTGTTAGGCATTCCCGAGTTCCGTGGTTCTAGCACGATCGCTCTAATCATACTTGGCTTATTAAATTGTTTAATTACCAATTTTAGAACCTATGTGCTTTTGCCTCTTTCATCGCTTTTAATTAAGAAAATTATCTTGAAACGGGTCACGCGTACGTGTACACATTTGTTTGACGCGTCAAAAATCATGTCACACGAACGTGTCCATAATTAATAATGCTTGTTATTAAGAATGGCCGAAGTTGCGTGAACGCATACTCCGGTTTGTTTTTAGAAATCGAAATCATGTCACACAAACGTGTCCACAACCATGATAGTATATTAAACGTGCCTAAAGCAAACTACGAACACGTGCGTTGCACGTGTATTCCAAATTATTTTTTATAAATTTTGAATAATCACATGAGATTATTGAAATATGCAAAGGATTTTTTATATCTAATGAAATTAAATAATTAGTCACTAATATTTAGTAAAATTCAATAAATAAGATAGAATAAGATTATTCTTCCAATTGAGAAAATACAGAGAAAATATGAGTAAAAGATATACAGAAAAGGAAAAAAAGACAAGTACATTCCTTGGTCTAGTAGAGGTAGCACGTCACCGCTCTATAGATCAAGGCTATATATACAAGATAATGAACCTCTTAATACAAATATATTCTAAATAGTCGTTGAAGTACATCTTCTCTTCAAAAACTTCTTTTGTCGCCACAGAATATTGTCAACTAATCAAGCTTGTAAATTTGTGAAGAAATAATGGCATAAATATTTTTTTGGGTAGTTATTCGCTCCCTTCTTGTTTAAATATTTTCATAAGAATTATATGTGCTTTGCGTACATTAACGAACCAAAATATGACTAAATGATTAGTGTTACAATTTTATAGTATGAATTGATCTTTACTAATCAAGCACCTTTTCATTACTCTACCATATATCTTCAGGACTCTTAAAATCATACATAAAAGTTTTTGACAAAAATAATCTATATAAGAAGAAATCAGCATTTGAGTAATAAAATAAAAGAAATTTAATACTAATGTAAAACATAGAAAAGAACCGATAATGAATCATTGGGATGTAAATGTTAGCCTTAATTTTTCTAATTAGGTTCTGCAGTATGAATGTTTGTTTTATTTTCAAAAATATAAAGAAAAGTACAATATGAAAAGAGGAGAACGGAAAAGAAAATACAAATCAAGAAATGGAATATCCTCTTTGATTTAATCCAATTGAAGGTTTCAATTTTTTTGTCTCTTTTTTATACTTTTTTCTCTCTTTGTTTATTCGGTCATGACTCCTTCCCTTTTTGTTCATTTGTTATTATTTATTTCAGTCGGTATCCTACCATTCTTTTTGCTTAGTTCTTCTCAAATATAAAATACATATCCCCCACCTTCTCCTCATAACCTACCATAAATCTCAAAATGTATGTTCTTTATGCTACCATTCAGTCTCATTTCTCCCTCCAATAAATTCAAAGAGCAAATTAAGAAAAACAAAAGATCTGACATATACTTACAAAAGAGAATCGTCATTTGCTTCTATTAAAAAAATCGTCTTGAGTGCTACATGTATAAAACAAACATAAATTAGTGCATCATGTTCTTATTAAGAAGATGGTAAATGCAGTCTTCGCCTTCAAAATGCCACCGTTGTCACCTTCTTCGTATTTTGTGTTGCTCTTCCTTTTGCATGAGACTTAACAACGAGGAGATACAATAGTAGAGTTATTTTTTTGTTTCACCTCTATTTCATATCATAGCTTCTTCTCTTCTTTAATGATGTAAAAACGTGATATTCGACCCTTGAATTTGCTTCCGATAAGTTCTGTTGCCAGCTCATTCGTTCACATGTCACAATATAAGTATGTTTATCTTTCTAATACAGTTATTATCAAAACCCAAGATAAATGTGCAATAAATAACCCACCTAATTATAATAAATGAGAGAAGATAAAAAAGAGATAAGTTAGCATGCATTTGTTCCAAGCATTATTAATCACACGCAGCAAGAGAAAATTGAGGAAAATTGTCAAGAAAACTAAAATAAAAGAGAAATGCAATTGTTGGCTATCTAGATGTGTCATAGAACTTTGTATATGCCCTTTTTTATATACTGAGAAATTTTCTAATGAAAAATTAGAGCAGTAAAGACTGAATTGTTTTTTATGAAGGAGTAGAGTAGTAGTAATAATTAAGACATTTATTCCTATAATGTCTGTTTCAATAAGGAATTGGAATGGGAGAAGTAATAATATAGACATTTATTCCTATAATAAAATAAAATAAATAGAAAGTAGGGTAAAAGCCAAAACAGTAAAATTTTGAATGTGGAGAAACCCCAAGAGTTTAAAATCTAGTCATACGAAAGGATATTACAGTTCGTCTTTCTTTCAATTAATTTTTTAATTATTTTTATTCGAATATGTAGTTACAGTTTTGTACAAAAACAATTTTCAAGTAAAGGGTAAAGTGGTCACTCAATATTTAATGGGTAAATCTGTAAATTAACTTTGACTTAAGGTGTTCACATTTATAATATAGTATGATTCTAAGTCATAAGATTAGTACGTGGGCCATGGATGATTAAATTGTGGATGGCATGTCTCGGGCTATATGAACTAAATTAAATTAGTAGCCTATGAAAACCCATTTTGTTATTGAGAGGATTTGATCGGAATTGCGTGAACGCATGCCCCGAATTAGTTTTTAGGATCGTAATTATATCACACGAACGTGTATACAATCACAATAATATTTTAAGATTTGAAAGTGAGGCAACCAAAGAAACTAAATAAGAGTAGTCAATTTCGTTATATCATGTAACTTAGCAACAGATGCACGAATCATTCTAAAATTTTGGAGCTTTTTTCAAATTATGTTAAATTGTTAATAAACAATGAAAGATTCATATCTCAGCTATTCATGGAACTACATTTCCTATAAAACTAAACTACTAATTATACCTAAATTATTTTAAGCAAATTAACTAAGAGCAAAAAAACTCTTATTTATGGACTAAAGGAAACAAAACATGCTATGGCTAAAACTTTAAACCAACAGACATGACAAAACTTTATTTTTACCAAAAAAAACTATACGGTGACCCATCAAACAAACACTGAACCAACTTTCCAGAATTCTAAATTGGATTCAATCACAATGAAACCTTGTTCAACTATTTTATTTAATAAATAATAGAAACAAATAAATGGAGACTAGAGCTATAACTATTATAACTCAATTGCAGTTATGAGTTACTAAAGAGACTGAAAATCAGTATAATTTCATGACAGTTTTCACGCCAAGAGTGTATCGTCCCCATAAAAACGTAAATAGTGCACAAACAACGTAAGCGCAACATATTAAGCATCAAGCCATGGATGAAATAAAGATCTAAAGTAATAAAATTCTAACCTTACTACGTATAGAATAGGTCAACAATTTCGGCTTCGAAAATGAATTGCGATGTTCGCTGATCAGAAAACCTCCAACGGGACATCTCGACTTGCGACTCAACGAAGACCTCCTCACAGACCTTGGTGGGGGCTTTAAGTTCAGGAAGATTTGGCTGCTGAAGGAAGATTTCCCTTGAAGCACTAGAAAGAGAACGAATCTCAACTTCTAAAACTGAACCTGCTGCCTCATTGTTCTTGCAGTCCTAAATTCCAATAGCTATATCAATAATGTTACTTGTGTTTTTCATTGGATGACGATTGATTGGAATTTTTTTTTGTTTTTGTATTGTCTTTTTATGGTGTCTTACTGCTGGGATTTTCTAAGAAGAAAAAGCAAACGACGCTCCCTTTATTCACGGCTGATGCTGGTAGCTTGCTAGGTCTCTAGGTGTGTTATAGTTGGAAACGAAAATGGAGAGGGCTGAAGGGTTTCTCCTCTGTTTTGGTGTTCCCAGAAGAAGAAGATGAAATGGGAGGGGGGTCTAGCGGCGCTGATTCTTTTCTTTTTCTCAATTTGCTCTCCCTTCCTTTGATAGCAGGTGTTACCTATATATATTGTATAGGTAGCTATAGGTGTATTTTTGTATATTTTTTCAATTAGTACCTAGGTCTTTTGTGTATTAGGTCCCTAGATTTTTAAGAAAGATTTTTCTAGGATAAAGGAGTATGAGTTTGGTCTTATTGGGCCTGAATTAGGAGATTGCGGTAAGTCCATGTCTTGTTGGGTCTTAAAATTAGGCTCCAAAACTCCAAAAATTATTATTCAAAACCATAGCTAAATTCCTTTAATATAAGATAACTATACTACATGATGCAAAAACAAATTCTAATTAATTAAAATAAACTATATTAAAACATGAAACTAATATATATTTTTTTGTATTTTCAAGATTATGTGAAGATAAAAATAAGTTACTATTTTTGTATTTTTATTAAGATTAAAAATGACTACAAAATTTTAATGAACCTATTTTTTGTAATTTTTGTTTTCTTATAATAAAATAAAGTAAAAGAGTAAAAATGAGTTGAAATAGCTATATTAGTCCTAAATAAAATATTTACGTGCTAAAATATAAAATAATCTTGGGGAGGGTAAAAAATCACATGTCTACAGCAGGCACCAGAGTGATGGCTTGACTCTCTAGACCTCTCGGCCTCCCTTTCCTGTCTCTCCCTAGCATGCATGCCCTCAATCCTTCTAGCAATGCTCACCACCTGCTGATAAGGAATATTCATCTCCACCTTACGAGTCATGCTAGACCTGATGCTGGGAATAAGCCCCTCAATAAACAGGCGAACCCTCTCGCGAACAGTAGAAACCAAGGCCGGTGCATGCCTAACCAAGCTAGTATAATGGATAGCATACTATGACATAGCCATAGCACCCTGGCGCAAATGTTCAAACTCGGCGCGCCATGCATCTTTGAGCTCTGAGGAACAAACTCTCTCAGAAATAGGTTTGAAAACTGAGTCCAAGTCAGCAAAGCAGCCTCGTCTGGACTGTCTAACTCATAGGTGCTCCATCACTCATAGGCGGCTCCTCAAAGTTGGAAAGTAGTGAATGAAACCCTGCTCGATCCTAATATACCCATAGTACGGAGAATATGGTAGCACTCCTCCAGAAATCCTAAGGCATCATCTAATACTAACCCACTGAATATAGGAGGATCATATTTCTTGAACCTCTCAATTCTCCGATGCTCATCCTCCGAAGCTGCTCCCATGTCCTCGGGATGGCCCGGGACTACAGTCTGTACAGGAATAATCTCTGGGACCTGATCAACATGCACTCACTGCACATGAGTGTGGGCGGCGGGAGTATGTGCTCCTCCCCCGGCCTGGGATGTGGCTACAGCAAGGGGAAGCAACCCTGCTTGGGCCAAAGTGGTGTACATACTCAAAAATTGTGCTAGAGTCTCTTGAAGTTCTGGCGTGGTAGTAGCAGTAGGTGTGTCAGGTGTCTGGACCCCAATTGGCAATGCTGGTGGCTCATCGATGGTTGCTCGCGCAGGTGCTCTGGCTGCACCACATGCGCGTCCTCGACCTCTACCCTAGCCCCAGCCTCTGACGGCTGAAGTAGAGGGAGCGGGTGCCTGATCATCTGGGGTAGCACGTGTCATCACCATCTGTGAGAGAATAGAAAGACAGAAGTTTAGAATTGTGATATCAAAAATCTTGCACGACATGGAAATCAAATGAAGTGAAATTTTCCTAACAGTTACATAGCCTTTCGTAGATAAGTACAGACGTCTACGTACCGATAAGCGAGACTCTAATAAACCGGCTTGTGATCCATGACTCTTATGAACCTAGAACTCTAATACCAACTTGTCACGACCCCAGTTCGTCCTCCGTGAACTATCGTGACGGCACCTAGTCTCTACGACTAGGTAAGATAATAATGCGAAAAATAAACTAAACTTGCGGAATAAATAGTAAAAGCCAAAAATAACTGAAGGAAATAATATTTAAATACTGCTCGGCATATATACACAACTCTTTAATAAATCTGATACACTATCCCAAAACCCGAAAACTCAGGGATCCATAAGCTGAGAAAACACTACACAACTCTAATTTCCGAAAAGTCTAACAAGAACAGAAAGTACATAAGGGCTAAATACTAAATGCAAGAATAGAAAGAGACTCCTCAATCTGCGGACGCGACAGATATACCTCGAAGTCCCGTAGAATCGTCTCGCCTCACGAATGATAAGCCTGAGTAGAGGTACCTGGATCTGCACATGAAAAACATGCGTAGAAAGGGCATGAGTACATCACAGTGGTACTCAGTAAGTGCCAAGCCTAACTTCGGTTGAGTAGTGACAAGGAAGGTCAGGGCCTTACCGTGGTTAAATAAAAGATATAATTTGATAGTATAGAATAGAAAACAGTATAAGTATGAGCAACAATTAAAGCAACACAGATATAAAGGACAACAACAACTACTCAGAACATTGTAAACACCGAAGGAAACTTGAGTTCAACTTCAACAACATCAACTGGGGATCTTATAGGATACCGTCCTGAAGTCCCAAATATACGTATCCAAATAAGTCTCTCGGGATACCGTCCCTTAGTCCAGCTCATAGTGCACGAGGATCTACCGAAATCCCGTTCCGTCGTGCCAAACATAAATACCCAGTACTGGGAAATCAACTAGGTGCATTCCCGTAGTTCCATATAACTATGCAGGGGGATCTACCGGAATGCCACATCCATACTCCCAAATATAAACAGACAAGGGGGAGCAACCGAAATCCTACATCCGTAGTCCCAATGTAAACACACAACAACAACAAGAGAAATGCTCAGAAAATCATCAACTTTATATAAAGGCAGAAAAATAGTCTAGCCTAGCATGCTACACAGACTTCAGGTAATGCAGTTAAACAATTAAGACAATTTAATCACTTAGGCATGCTTTTACTAAGCTAACACCGTCTTTGAATAGTACAAGAACTAAACAGGGAAGTAAACATACTATTAGTACTTAATAAAAATCGAATTTCCAACAATTAGCATAAGTACGCACTCGTCACTTTACGTAAAAGGCATTTCAATTAACAAATATACCAAATCCTAAGGAAAAAGTCCCCCACACAAGGTTAGACAAGCCACTTACCTCGAACAAGCGTAAGTCAACCCGAAACCATGCTTTTGGCACGAGTATCCGACTCCAAATGGCCCAAATATATTATATTCAATTGCATATTGTAAATAATACTTCAAGTAACTGATTCCACAATTAAATTCTAAGATAATACGCGAAATTTGGTAAAATAACCAAATTGCCCCTCAGGCCCACATCTTGAAATCGAGTAAAATTTATGTTTTCAGAATCTCCACACTCTCACGAGCTCATGCATACCAAAATTACCAAAATAGGACCTCAAATGGTCCATCAAATCATCATTCAAAAGTCTCTAATACTAAGCCCTAGCTTCCCTAATTTTCACCCTTAATTTCTATAATTTCTAGCTCTAATCCGTGTAATGATAGCATAGGAGTGAGTTTTAGGTCCAAATCCCTTACCTCAATGAAGTTACCTTGAAATCCCTCCTTCAAATCGTCCCAAAAGCTCCCAAACCAAGATAAAAATGGTGAAATAAACATCAAAGTCGCGGAACCCCTTTTAAAAATAGTGCCCAGTAGTTTTCGCATTTGCGATCTTGTGACCACATCTGCGGTTCCTCTTCTGTGGAACAAGTGTCGCATCTGCAATTTTCCACTTAAAGGCCAGAATCCGCATCTTCGGCCCTTTACCTGCAGGTGCGGTACCGCTTCTGCGAAAAATATACCGCATCTGCGGTTCCTGAAGAGATGGCCAAAATTCCGCTTCTGCAGCTGCTTAGCCGCTTCTGCGGTGCCTCACCTATGGAAAACAAATCGCAGGTGCGGTTATGATAGCACCAGTAGCTGAAGCTGCAACTTAAACTCCAAAATTTCCTCCGTCAACCATCTAAATTCACCCCGAGGCCCCCGGGACCTCAACCAAATGCACCAACAAGTCACAAACAACTACCCAAACTTGTACCAATCCTTAAAACACCTAAAACAACATCGAAACCTCAAATTAACCATGGATTTAAGCCTAAGAACTCCACAACCACAAAAATACGCTTTCGATCAAAAAGTCCATCAAACCTTGTCTGAACAACCTGAAATTTTGTACACACGTCACATTCAATACTACAAAGCTATTCCGACTTTCGGAGTTCCATTCTGACCCTCGGATCAAAATCTCACTATCGAACCGGAAACATTAAAATTCGACCTTTCGGCATTTCAAGCCTAAATTAGCTACGGACCCCCAAAACACAATCTGACCACGCCCCTCAACCTAAAATCACCCAGTGGAGCTAACGGAATCATCAGATTTCCGTTCCGAGGCTACCTTTACACTGTTCCAACTATGGTAAACTTTTTAACACTTAAACTCTCATTTAGGGACAGAGTGTCCCATAACTCTTCGAAACTCAAAACCGAACGTCCCGACAAATCAAAATAGCAGAAATAAACTCAAAAGAAGTAGTTAATAAGGTATCGGGCATTAATTCTTAAGACGACTATTGATACCCAATTTTCCCTCGGTAATTTTATATCCAAAATACTTCTAAAATAGCATATATGTGCATATATAAGCACACCCAAGAGTTTTAGCATTTTTAACGATTTTTAAACCAATTTATTGCCTATTCTAATACAACAAAATCTGATAATTATTCCCAAAATTGTTATTTTTGGTGAATAACTCATTTTATTCTCACATTTACACCAAAATATAATTAAGGTAATTTTTGCATATTTTTATAGATTTATCTGGCATTTTTAAAGCTAAATTGCATATAATTGCAATTATAGCCTATTTTGTGATTAATAGCATTTTATAACTATAAAAGTAGTTCCAGTATATTAAAGTTAATGTTTATGTAATATTTGTTTACTTAGTATTTTAATTTGCTTTTAAAACCATTATTACCATTTTTATAAAATAAAAGGGGGAAAAGTGGCTATTTAAAATCTAGCCTCAATTTCATTTCAATTTCAACCCAAATTGGCACCCCAATTTAAACCCAATTACCCGAACCAATACCCGTTCAACCGACCCAACCCATAACCCTTTTAATCTTGGCCGTTGATCATTTAGATCAACGGCCACCGTCCCCCCTTTCCTTTTTAATTTCAAACGACCCCTAACCTTACCCCATTCTTTCAGAGATGCTGCCTCTAACTCCCTTTTCACTCAAACGCTCTCAAACTCTCTCGAAACCCTAATCGCTCTCTGCCTCTTTCAATCCCAAACTCACCGGAATTTATGGTCGCTCAAGTCCTGGACGACCTATACTCACCTCCTACTGCTCTCACGTGATTGATACCTGAAGGTTCGAGGCCAGACTTCGAGGGTCTTTGCTCAGACCTTCACCGACTCGAGGTTCCCAGCCATCTCCGGCCTTGCTCCGGCGTGTCTAAGCCGCCTGAGCCTGATTTCGACCTTATCGACTCCGGATTTGATCTTGTTTCTTCCAAGCCTTTCTCATTTCTAAGGTTCTCAAAAACCCTATCTTATTCGAGGTTCTTTTTTGTTTGTATGTTCAGATCTGTGCTATATTTGACATTTTAAGTGTTTTCCCCAAATTTCCTTTTCAAAAATCTTTTGATTCCAAATTAGGGTTTATGAGTCTGTTTGCTAATATTTTGTTCGATACATTTGCTTATCATCTCTAGGTTTTGAAAACCTTAATTTTTGGGATTTGTTTGAGAATCTGAGACTATTTGTTGTTTGTTTCATTTGTTTATCATCTTTAATTTTGAAAACCCTAATTTCTTTGGGGTTTATGCGAGTTCCTGAAATTGCTAGTGCATTGCATCTGTTTGAAATTGCTCGACTTGATTTGAAATTCCTTTGTTTCATCATCCCTTTTCTTTATGTGATTCCTTTGACTCTGAGTTCTTACTATTTGTCAAACTTGACTATGTCTTCAAAAAGGTTTTCACTTGAATTTTTGCATGCTTCTGATCTTTTTCTCTATTATTAAGTCACTGAAACTTGACCTACGTGACTATATGCTAAAAATGCTTGCTGTCTACTAGCTTTATTCTATTACTGTACGCTGTTTCCCTTTGCCATAGTTTGGCCTCGCATGTATAGTGTTTGTGCACCTTATTTATATATTGAGTTTCTCTCTTTGATTGGTCTTCAAACTTGTGACTGATTTTCGAACTTTCCCTTTGTGAAATTCTGATTTCATTCGCCTGTTAAGGGTTAATTGATTTCTTTCCTTATTTTGCCTTAGTGAATCCTTTACTCAAAATAAGTATGTTCCTGTATTTGGACTTAATCACTTGCTGTATCGTTTTATTACTCCTTTTATGGAAGTAATCAGTCTGCCTCTTAAATTGATTTTTTCCCTTATTTTTAAACCTATCTCTGACCGTTAACAAGTGATCCCTTAATTAAGGGCAATTACTTGTGTAATTGAATCTAATTAGTGATTGTTTCCATGTCTGTGGCTTATTACCTCACTTCTTACTCATTTTCAAAAACTATAAATACATGTACTTCTTCTCTTTCAAAGGCAGTTCGAACACACGAACAAGTCATTAATTCTTACTCTGAAATTCACTTAGATTTTTTAAGCATTCAAGTTCAAAAACACATGAACAAGTCATTACTTCTTACTCTCAAATTCATTTATATTTTTTAAGCATTCAAATTCTCTGAACTCAAAAGCACAAAGGTTCCTTTTGATTGTGGCTTGGCTTGAAAGTATCCTGCTTTTCTTTGCTTGCTTTTTCTGCAATTGGTATGTTACCTTTGTTTAATTTCTGCCACTCCCCTATGTGTATATTTTTCAGTCCATTCTTTGTTTGGCTTACTGCTTCCATAATGTAATTTTTTGTAAGTTGGTTTGTTTCTTTGCTATGCTCCTACATGATTCCCTATCACCCAATTCCTTTTGTATGTTGAGTTATTGTTCAGAAACATGACAACACTTGACATTGTTATTCATGTATATGGACTGGACTCCCTGACTCATAAACTCTTTCAATTCCCATTCCCTTTCCCCTTTATATGTATTTTGAGCCTGGGACCTTTTTCTGGTAGTGTCCTGATTACTGTCCAGACCATAGTCTGAACTTCAATAAGTCTGTGCTCTTATTTGTTGGCCGAACAGGCTTGATCAGGGGTGTGCCAACCTACCTTATGGTTAGGTATGACCACCAGCCTGCCTTGGCACTCTCTACCCTTCTCTATTGCACTTGCACTCACTCTTAGAACTTAGGTTCTGCCCCCCTCTTGTGAGCCTTTCCTTGGGATCCATGAGCTCCCTCTGAACTTGGACACCTGAGGGTTGGTTCTTCCACACTGCACTATAACTCATTCTGATTAATATCTTGGGTGTAAGCACTGCGTGGGGTTCCTGAAACTCCCTGGATCTCTGAAACACCCTAGATAAGAGAAGGCTTTGGAAATCTTGATCTCGTAAGTGGTTCAATCTCATATTATTAGACACTAAGTCTGAATTAGGCTGCTCGGATGTAGCTGATAGCTCCTGATGTACTTTTAATTTCAGTCTTATTCTACTAGTCTGTAATAATTTGTATAAACTCATAGGGATTTAGTGAAAAAAGGGAGGGGGGTTACTTTTATGCACATAGGGTAGAAAATATGCCTATAGGATTTTATTTCTAATTTGTGCAACTTCACACGTAGAAAGCATGCCTATAGGATTTAAATTCTGAATTCTGCAATTATGCATATAGATACCATGCCTATAGAAGTTTGCATGTTTGTATATAATAATATCGTTAGG
Organism: Nicotiana glauca; assembly: GCA_026770625.1. NCBI lineage: Eukaryota > Viridiplantae > Streptophyta > Magnoliopsida > Solanales > Solanaceae > Nicotiana > Nicotiana glauca. Next base: position 78,898 of record MU746706.1, read on the forward strand.
CAAACATTTAGGTTTAATAATAAAATGACATATAGATATCATTGTTTATAAGGATTTCTATTAGTATTTGAAAAGGTATCAAGAAGCAACAACGTATAGAAAGCATGCCTATAGGAATTTCGAACCAGAGCTGTCTCACTTGTTCAAAACAGTATCGATTTTACTAAAACAAACAACTTCCTACAACCTTTCTGAACTCTTAAAACTTTTTCACACAATCAAATCAGTGCATTCTTTCTAAAACTTACTCTCGTTAACTCTGGTAAACATTTTTCAAATCAGCATAAAGTTGTTTCTTTATATTTATCTGAAAAATCTCTTCTAATCAGTCTGCAACTCAGTTCTTTTGTTAAAAATTGGCAACTTTTTTTTTTCTAACCAGTCTGCCTCCTGAAACTCGTTTTTTTAGTTGTTAAACCACTTTTGTAACAAACCAGTACCCTTTTCTAAAACCTATTTTTACTCTGTAATTTTTCTTTTAAATCGGCTTGTGTGTTAAAAATCATTAGTTCTATCCAACACATAGACAAAAAGGGTTAACTAATCAACTGGATCAGTCTTAGGCAACTACATTCGAGTGAGCCTAATGCAGACTTCCTGTTTAAAAATATATATTGAACCAGTCCGCTTATCGCTTTAATTTAATTTAAGACCAAACCAGTATGTGCAAGACATGCTAAACTCTATGGCTTTATATGATTGAAGGAGGCTTACTTGAGCCCTACTTGTTTATTTGCTTTCCCCTTTACTTGCATTATGTGTTTTGATTAACGCCTTAGTATTTTGTCCTTTGAAAACTCTCAAAAGTCCCCAAACCCCTCTCCCTTTAGGACTAGTGGTCCAAATGCCTCCGGGACTGATAGGATGGGGACGGGTACTAGCATGCAATAAGTAATGAGACATTCCGTGCTTTAATACCTTAATGGGGTGGAAAGAGTAGACATGGAGATGATGATTACACGATAACACTATGCGTACGATCGGTTACCGGTGTTGTGTGGATGATCCATGTATTTTACAAACCTAGGACCCGTTCCCCTTATGTAATTATTTTCACATTGTCAACTCCCAATTCTTTAAATCCTGCATTTTCATTTGTCATTAAAATTCCCTTTTTTTTTTTGCACTGCCCATTTTTCCTCTAAAACTTTTCTGCTCGCTCGCATAGGGAAGTGCCAAAAAATTATATTATGGAAGAAGTAAGCCAAACAAAGAATGGACTGAAAAAATAAACACATAGGGGAGTGGCAGAAATTAAACATAGGTAACATACCAGTTGCAGAAGAAGCAAGCAAAGAAAAGCAGGATACTTTAAAGCCAAGCCACAATCAAAAGGAACCTTTATGCTTGTGAGTTCAGAGAACGTTATTGCTTAAAAAATCTAAGTGAATTTGAGAGTAAGAAGTAATGACTTGTTCGTGTATTTTTGAACTTGAATGCTTAAAAATCTAAGTGAATTTGAGAGTAAGAAGTAATGACTTGTTCGTGCGTGCGAACTACTTTTGAAAGAGAAGAAGTACATGTATTTATAGTTTTTGAAAACGAGTAAGAAGTGAGGTAATAAGCCACAGACATGGAAACAATCACTAATCAGATTCAATTACACAAGTACTTGCCCTTAATTAAGGGATCACTTGTTAACGGGCAATGATAGGTTTAAAAATAAGGAAAGAAATCAATTTAAGAGGCAGACTGATTACTTCCATAAAAGGAGTAGTAAAACGATAAAGCAAGTGATTAAGTCCAAATACAAGAACATACTTATTTTGAGAAAGTATTCAGTAAAGCAAAATAAGGAAAGAAATCAATTAGTCCTTAACAGGCGAATGAAATCAGAATTTCACAAAGGAAAAGTTCGAAATCAGTCACAAGTTTGAAGACCAATCAAAGAGAGAAACTCTATATATAAATAAGGTGCACAAACACTATACATGCAAGGACAAACTATGGCAAAAGGAAATAGCGTACAGTAATAGCATAACGCTAGTAGATAGCAAGAATTTTTAGCGTGATAGTCACGTAGGTCAAGTTTTAGTGACTTAGTAATAGAGAAAAAGATCAGAAGCATGCAAAAGTAAAGTGAAAACCTTTCTGAAAACATAGTCAAGTTTGACAGTAGCAAGAACTCAGAGTCAAAGGAATCACATAAAGAAAAGGGATGATGAAACAAAGGAATTTCAAATCAAGTCGAGCAATTTCAAACAGATGCAATGCACTTGCAATTTCAGGAACTCGCATAAACCCCAAAGAAATTAGGGTTTTCAATACTAAAAGATGATAAACAAATGAAACAAATAACAAATAGTCTCAGATTCTCAAACAAATCCCAAAAATTAAGGTTTTCAAAACCTAGAGATGATAAGCAAATAAATCGAACAAATATTAGCAAACAAACTGAGAAACCCTAATTTGGAATCAAAGGATTTTTGAAAAGGAAATTTGGGGAAAACACTTGAAATGTCAAACATAGCACAGATCTTGCACATATCTGAACAGACAAACGAAAAAGAACCTCGAATAAGCTAGGGTTTCTGAGAACCCTAGAAACGAGAAAGGCTTGGAAGAAATAAGATCATATCCGGAGTTGATAAGGTCAGAATCAGGCTCAGGAGGCTTAGACACACCGGAGCATGGCCATAGATGGCTGGTAACCTCGAATCGATGAAGGTTTGAGCGAAGACCCTCGAAGTCTGGCCTCAAACCTTCTGGTATCAAACACGTGAGAGCAGTAGGAGGTGAGTATAGGTCGTCCATGACTTGAGCGACCATGAATTTCGGTGAGTTCGGGGTTGAAAGCGACAGAGAGAAATTAGGGTTTCGAGAGAGTTTGAGAGCGTTTGAGAGAAAAGGGAGCTAGAGGCGACGTCTCTGAAAGAATGGGGTAGGGTTAGGGGTCGTTTGAAATTAAAAAGGAAAGGAGGGACGGTGGCCGTTGATCTAAATGATCAACGGCCAGGATTAAAAGGGTTATGGGTTGGGTCGGTTGAACGGGTATTGGTTCGGGTAATTAGGTTAAAATTGGGGTGCCAATTTGGGCTGAAATTGTAATGAAATTGAGGCTAGATTTTAAATAGCCACTTTTTTCCCTTTTATTTTATAAAAATGGTAATAATGGCTTTAAAAGCAAATTAAAATACTGAGTAAACAAATATTAGATAAACATTAACTTTAAAGTACTGGAACTAATTTTATAGTTATAAAATGCTATTAATCACAAAATAGGCTACAATTGCAATCATATGCAATTTAGCTTTAAAAATGCCAAAAATAAATTTGTAAAAATATGAAAAAATTACCTTAATTATATTTTAGTGTAAATGTGAGAATAAAATAAGTTATTCACCAAAAATGACAATTTTGGAAATAATTATTGGATTTTGTTATATTAAAATAGGCAATAAATTGGTTTAAAAATCGTTAAAAATGGCAAAACTCTTGGGTGTGCTTATATATGCACATATATGATATTTTGGAAGTATTTTGGATATAAAATTACCTACAAAAAAATTAGGTATCAACAAATGTCCCTCTTTACCCGGGAAGGATGAAAGAGTTATCGGGTAAAGATATGATGGCCAATTTTGATCGGGAACGACAATTTGAAAAGGATTTGACCGAGCTCTGGTTTCTGAGCTGCCTACATATCCCTGGTTTTACAGGAATCGGGCCATATGTAGTTCAGGAACCATTGACGGAATGTACCGATGGAGATTTGAAAGAGACGGACACGATGTTTAGGTGGCAAGAGGTATTTGAAGTATGATAAGTTGCGAGAACCGGAGCGGATCGCTCTTGCTGAGATGGCCGTTGCTAGCCGGTGTACCTGCAAGTGAGCAATATGGGCGTATATCGTGCATAAACTTAAACATGATGCAAGTTCCCGTTGGACCATGAATGTTGCCTTCGGACGGTTAGGATGACGTCCTCAGACCATGACGTCCTGGGCCATGAAGCGCAAAATAAAGGATTCTCAGGATATGAAATGATGTTCTCGGGCTATGAAAATGATGCCTCCGAACCATGATGCCTTTGAATAATGATATGTGAGAGATAAAATTGGGGTCCTCGGGCCATGTGTCACACCTCCTTTTTTTACCACTACACCCCGAAGGGTGTAGTAAAGGGAGTTATTTCCAACTTGAAGTGACAACCGGAACGAGATTATATTATTAAGAGATTCGGAGTCGCCACTTGGGAGATTTATGGTGTCCTAAGTCACCGGTTTGAATCCCGAATAGAGGAAAGGGTTTGACTCTGTATTACAGTCGCGAACCAGAAATCCGAGTAAGGAATTCTGTTAACCTGGGAGAAGG
>MU746706.1:83734-110989 GCA_026770625.1 Nicotiana glauca
AATTTAGGAAAGTAAATTATTAAAGAACGCGCCAAAAGTGACTAACTTGTTATTAACTTTGCGGGAGGCCATGAAAATTCGCTAAATGGCACGTCCCGAATTCTAAATATTTTAAAGGTATAATTAAAGAGGGCCATGCAATTTGTCAATTTTGTTTGGCGTGGCGCACCTTAATTTATTTTAAAAGGACGTCCTAAAGATGAACTACTATTAACTATTAAGATTCGTCTTTATTCTAAAAACTTAACTTGTTAACATTGTGAATTAACTGATATCCGGGTATTCAAGGAAATTTGGGCCCCGAGCTCACGTCCAAACTCGAACAAGGACGATCCCCATTGTTGAGGAAACCCTTAGTTCGAGCCTGCTACTTAACTCGAAAAGCACAAAACCTACTATCACTTTTGGCCAAATAAACTCCCGTGACTCACCTAGTTCCAATTTACCACAAATGGAGTTAAATTGCTAAACGAACAAATGATATTATCTGTCGCAACTTATGAGACAAGTGACCATAACAATTCAACTTATATGATATATAAAATGATTATGAAGATCAAATGGTAAAAGAATTACATTCTTGAACTCACAAATTAAAAACCAAGCAGAATGGACGAACACATGCGGAAAAGAATACTAGCTTCGTTGGAACTCACAAATAAAAAAATCTTTCAATTTCTAAAACCTTTTAATTTCTAACAAAAAACAACCATGAACCATTATCACTAAACAATTCAACTAAAACTCTACCATTTCCATTATCAACGAAGAAAATGCAGTAGACAAACATGAGACTAACTTAAGCAAATTGATGAACCTGACACTCAAAGATAATTAAACTAAATGCAGATGAAATACACCAAGCAAAAAGGACAATATCTACAAAAAGAACTAAATATTAATAAATGAAGCATTTAATTCAAGAGACGCCAACTAAAGAAAAATTAATACCATTGAAACAATAAATATAGAGAAACAGACCTTTTATGTGTCTCAAACCAGGCTTTATTTAAATGAAACCTCAAACGAGGTATTCTTCAGAACGGTGAGATGTTTAGCTTGCAAAATTGAAACCCGGCAAACAAGACAACGAACAAGCAACTCGACGACTCCGAACGGAAATATTATTCTAATTTGATCATTTCGGACTGAAGGAGGGCTGGTTGTTTTGAGCTAGACCTGCAGCTATTTTATGGCTGAAATTTGGTGGTGTTTGGTGCTGAAAATCTGTGGAGTTCTGGTGTTGTTTTGGGCTGAGAATCGCCGGAAAGCACAGAAGGCTTACAAAAATGTTGGATCTGGCTGGGTCTAGTAATTACTCTATGAAAGAACCTGAATGAAAAAACAATGAAAAGAGGGAGAAGAAATCAGGCAGCAAAGACCTCCGGCCTTGGAGCTCGTCGGCGAGTTGAGCTCAGGCACGAGAGGTTGAGCTCTGAGTTCTTGGCTGCTGCTGCGTATCAGTCAGAGGGGAAGGGAACGTTGGGGGTCCTGAAGATGAGAGCAGGGGTCCTTTTTTTTTATATCCCCCCTCTTCCAGTGTAGAGTGTGTATATATAGTAGTGTATAGGGTGTGTGTAGGGAATAGTTTTGGGGGAGAAATATTTTGGAGAAGGTGTTTTGGGGGAAAAATTTGGGCTTTTCAAATGTTTGGCCAATTTGAATTTAAAACCAAGCCTTTTCACTTCCCTCTTCTTTTTGTTGTTCTTTTCTTTCTTTAATTAATTAAAAAACCTAAACTAAATTCCTAAATTAATTCAAATTGTAAAATTAAGCTAATTATCTAACTATGATCAATTTTTTTGTGATTTTTTTATTAATAACACAATTAACTCAATGTAAGTAATTCCTAAATAACAATTGAACCTAAGGTGGCATGAAATTAAAATGTGACACTTTTATTGTTTTTCTATGATTTTAAAAATATTAAAAATGTCTGAAATGCAACTAAAAAAAGAAAAACACCTAAAAATCAATAAAATTATTTTGGTCTATTTGTAGGAGTTATTTTCATATAGGGCAAAAAGCACGTGCTCACAGCTGCCCCTCTTTGCCCGAAAACACGAAGAGTTTTCGTGCAAAGATAAAGTGAGCGGATAAGAGCAATTTTTGCCCGTTCGAATACTCCGTGGGAAGCATTTTTGAAAGATTTGACCGAACCTTGCTTCAGAGATTGACTACATATCCTTGGCTATAAAGGAATCAGATCAGTGTAGTTCAAAAGTGAGTGAGATGGTAGAGTATGCCGAGGTGAAGGGCCGGTCGAGGTGCCGTTCTGCCGAGGTTCCAGTCCGCGGTCCTATTATAACATCAAAATCAAAAGATGAAAAAGACTATCTAAGCCTGTCAACTATGAGTTACAAAATTCTTATCTATAAGTCTTATGAAGCTTGATCTTGAGTCTTGAATGGTTCTTCATGAAGACTTTGGATTTGAACCTTGACACTTGGTAGTTGTAGGTGTTACTTGTTCTTCCTCAACTTTTCGGACCAAGACCGGACATGTAGTGCTTATGACCTCAACCATGTCTTGAGAAGCGCACATCTTTCATCAACTTCTATATTTGGATTCACTTCTTGGATTTCTCTTTTTTTCTCAGATCATGACTAACTTTTGTTGATCATCTCGGACTGTTGACGTGCATTCTTCCCGCAGGCCTCTTTTGTTGCTGACTTGAATCGCATTTTGAAGTGTTTTGCCCTTTTTCCGATTGATGCTTGACCGCTAAAACTTGAAGTATGTGCCTCTATTCTCCAGGTGGGCTCCCGATTGCTGACGCTTGAAAAGTATTTCCTTGGTCTCCAGGTGGGCTCCTGACTGCAACAAAATAGACAAACAAAAAAAAATTTCTACCCCAGTTTGGTGGCTGGGCACATCATGTTATCTAATATCAAAAATTAAAAGCTAAAGTTTGAATTGTACTTCCCTTGTTCTCCAGGTGGGTTCCTGACTGTTGAAACTTGAAAAGTATTCCCTTGTTCTCCAGGTGGGCTCCTGACTGCTGAACTTGAAAAGTATTCCCTTGTTCTCCAGGTGGGCTCCTGACTTCTCTAGGTGGGCGCCTGACTGCTGAAGCTTGAAATGTATTCCCTTGTTCTCTAGGTGGGCTCCTGATTGCTGAACTTGAAAAGTATTCCCTTGTTCTCTAGGTGGGCTCCTGATTGCTGAACTTGAAAAGTATTCCCTTGTTCTCCAGGTGGGCTCCTGCCTGCTGATTTTGAAAAGTATTCCCTTATTCTCCAGGTGGGCTCCTGCGTGCAACAAAATAAACAAACAAAGAACATTTTCTGCCCCAGTTTGATGGCTGGGTACAGCATGTTATCAAATATTAAAAATTAAAGGCTAAAATTGAATTGTACTTCCCTTATTTTCCAGGTGGGCGCTTGACTGCAGCAAAACAGACAAACAAAGAAAATTTTCTGCCCCAGTTTGGGGCTGGGCAGACTTGCGGGTTGTTACCTACGCTATTGATACGATGGTGAGAGCAAAACTAAATACTTGATTAGCATGTACGACCCTTGTGAGTAAAACTATGTGACTAAGATTTTTATTCTAGGAGAAAATTCATCAGACTAGGTTTACTATCTTAGGAGAAAAATACATCATACTAAGATTCTGACTCTAGGAGAAGATTCATCGGACTAGGATTTAGATCCTAGGAGAAGCGTCATCGGACTAGGTCCATTTTGGTTATTTTAGGAGAAAGTTTCATCAGAATAAGATTTAGATCCTAGGAGAAGAGTCATCAGACTAGGTCCATTTTTGGTTATCTTAGGAGAAAGTTTCATCAGATTGAGATTTCGTCTCTAGGAGAAGATTCATCAAATTAGGTCTTTTGTTATCTTAGGAGAAAGATTCGTCAGACTAAGATTATGATCCTAGGAGAAGATTCATCAGACTAGGTCTTCTATCTTAGGAGAAAAATTCATCAGATTAAGACTTTGATCCTAGGAGAAAATTCATCAGACTAGGCCTTTTGTTATCTTAGGAGAAAGATTCGTCAGACTAAGATTATGATCGTAGGAGAAGATTCATCAGACTAGGTTTTCTATCTTAGGAGAAAAATTTATCAGACTAAGATTTTGATCCTAGGAGGAAGTTCATCAGACTAGGGTTTTTGTTGTCTTAGGAGAAAGATTCATCAGACTAAGATTTTGATCCTAGGAGAAAGTTCATCAGACTAGGTTTTCTATCTTAGGAGAATGATTCATCTGACTAAGATGTTGATCCTAGGAGAAATTTCATCAGACTAGGTCCATTTTGTCATCTTGTTATCTTAGGAGAAAGCTTCATCAGACTAAGATTCAGACTCTAGGAGAATACTCGTCAGACTAGGTCTTTTGTTATCTTAGGAGAAAGATTCATCAGACTAGGTCTATTTTTGGTTATCTTAGGAGAAAGATTCATCAGACTAAGATTTTGACTCTAGGAGAAGATTCATCAGACTAGATCTATTTTTGGTTATCTTAGGAGAAAGATTCATCAGACTAAGATTTTGACTCTAGGAGAAGATTCATCAGACTAGGTCTATTTTTGTTTATCTTAGGAGAAGGTTTCATCAGGCTAAAGTTTTGGATCCTAGGAGAAAGTTCATCATACTAGGTTTTCTATCTTAGGAGAATGATTCATTAGACTAAGATGTTGATCCTAGGAGAAAATTCATTAGACTAGGTCCATTTTGTCATCTTGTTATCATAGGAGAAAGTTTCATCAGACTAAGATTCAGACTCTAAGAGAATACTCGTCAGACTAGGTCTTTTGTTATCTTAGGAGAAAGATTCGTCAGACTAAGATTTTGACTCTAGGAGAAGATTCATCAGACTAGGTCTATTTTGTTTTCTTAGGAGAAGGTTCCATCAGACTAAGATTTGATTTGGAGAAAAATCCATCAGACTAGGCCTTTTATCCTAGGAGGAAACATTGTGAAAAGTAATGGCAAAGGTCAATGATTTGAGAAACTTCCCTTTTGTCGGCTCTCCTCTTCTTCCTTTTCTTTTCTTTCCTTTCTTGTTCCCTTACTGTTGAACCAACTTTCTTGTACTGTTTTGTTCCTGTTTCAAACAAAGAAAACTTGTGAGTTAAAAATATGGTGGTTGGTTTGTGGCCTTGAACTCTGAGGGTGGCCCGACATCCTCCATTTGTTGCATTTCATGAACGGTCATCTCCTTAATCCTCATGTCTCATATGAATCCCATAGCATGTCTATTGTCCCTGCTTTGTGTATATGATGTTCTTTCTTGACCACTGGCTTTGGCCTTGAGTTTATTGTTCCTTCACTTATCACAACGACTGATTCCCACTCGAAGATCTTGCTTGTTTATTGACTAACCATTTTCTTTTGCTACCCTTGACATGGAGAATACCTCTGATCCGTTCACCAAAACACCCTCCATCTGTTGCGTGGTTCCTAAATCAGACCCTTGTATTTTGCACGAATCCCAAAGCATGTTGATTGTGGCCAACTCAGTGTGCCTGCGGTTTTCTCCTGTCTTGACGCCTTTATGTGCTCACCAGGTCCCGTGTTGTTTAATTGGAAAGCTTGGTGGTAGATTTTGAAGTCATTTCTCACTTGTTTTGAACAACCGACCTAGAAAGAGGGAGTAAAACAAGGTGGGAGGAATAGAGTAAAGGATAATGGAAGAAAGACGATTACTAACAAGAAACCTAAAGAGTAGCAAACCATCAGATGTGGATACCGACTCTAGCGACCTTGACATGCACCTATAGTCTACTCTATTTAGCAAATTTGATGTTCAGCTCTTGTTGTACCTTTTGTTGTGAAATTGGGCTTCAATGCTCCGCTTGCTCAATCTGATTCACCATCCTTAGTCGACTTGTGGTGCCCATAGGGTCTTTACCATTAAGCCTCTCTCATTTTGATTTTTCTCTCAACTCACCGTTGCCTTATGGTGCCTGTAAAGGTTTTCACCAATAAGACTCTCTCATTTTTATTTCTCTCAGCTTTCATTTCCCTGGGGTATCCGTGAAGGACTTCATCAACAAAACTCTCTCAGTTTCATCATTTTCTTCTTGTACCGGAGTGTTGGCTTCTTGTACCGGAGTGCGGCCCTGACATGATTCACCTCTACTCGCTTGACTCGGCATTTCTTGAAGACTGATCGAAAGGTCTTTCTTTGGACCGTAATAAAGGCTTTTGGATAGGGTTACAAAGAAAGGTATCAAGGCTCAAAATAATTCAAACATAGGTTCAACATTTCAACTTTCGGAATCCGATTTCCAACAACAACCACAACTTCTGCCCCAGTTTCCTTCTTGGGGGCTTTTGGACTTTTGTTTCGGTGTGACTAAACCTCAGAGAGGCTGCCTACGTACCCTTTCGGGATCAAGTCAAACGTAGTTCAGGCGACTACTTTTGTTGTTGCGATCTTTCTTCCTTTCTTTTCATTCTTTTCTTTTCCTTATTTTTTCCTTTTCTTTTCTTTTCTTTTCTCTTTTTGCTTTTTCCTTTTTTTTTTTATCTTTTTGCTTTTCTTTCCTTTTATCTTCTTTTCTTTTCTTTATTTTTTGTTCTCTTCTTTTCTTTCACTTTCCTTTCACTTCTTTTCTTTTCTTTCTTTTCTGTTCTCTTCTTTTCTTTCACTTTCCTTTCACTATTTTCTCTTGATTCTCCACTTACTTCCCCATTCGAGCTTGCGAGTCTTATTATTGATTCTGAAAGAGGGAGATGCAAGAAAATAATCGAGGCTCAAAGGGGTAACAAAGGATAAAGTGTTTGGGTAGCAGAACAAAATGCCTTCGTCATTCCAATCTCCAAAACATGCCAAGTACAAACTACATAATTAAACAACCAGAATTAATAACCATATTCACATATTTGCCTCCTATATTTGTCAATTACCCAGCACAATTGGGCAGCAAACATGGTACCACGAATAGCCCCTGTAGTCTATGCGGCATGATGTATTTCAACAGTATTTTTTTATGTTCTTATCTGCTCCCAATTTCAATTGATTTGGGCTTGAAGTGATCTCAAAATGCTTTTGCTTATTTTCCTCGAATATCTTTACATCTTTAACATTGTTTCATTGCTTCATTACTAATCTCACCTTTAAAAACCAGGCTGAGAATTATGCGTGCATGTCGTGTCACTAGAACCAGCGTGAGAGAATTGTAACAGGAGAAGGGAACTAGATAAAATGACTAGAAATGGCGGGAAACAGATAATTGCATTAGACTGACGGTGAAAGGTTTTAAACAACAAAACAAGCAAACTAAACTAGTTACATCTCTTGAACAAACCTAGACGGCACTAAACAAGCTATTATGACTAAACAAAGAAAAGTGAAAAGATAGAAGGGTTTGATGCACAAGACAATGTCCGGATTACAACCCCGAAGATAACCCGGACAACAGAAATGACAACAAAATAAACCACCAAAGCTCCACTCTAGATAACCAAGAGATGGAGCGTCTTCCCAACCACAAAACTCGACACCTTAGCCACTGGATTGCCCATTAAAATTATTGGGATCTTCATTCAACAAGTTTCCAAGAGGATTCTCATACTCCCTGTCACCATGGATCTTCCCCACGAAATGTGCACCATCATGTGCAGGTAAAGGATTCTGTGCAATGTTCTGGGTGGTACTGTCCTGGACCGCAATTACCCCTTCCTGAATCATTCTTTCTATCTCTCTTTTCAAATCCCGGCAGCTTTCGACATCGTGCCCCTGGGTATTGGAATGGTATTCACACCTTTTAGAAGGGTCAAAGCTTCTTGCACGCTTGTCCACATGATTTGGAGGAACTGGTGCAATCAGGTTATAATGCTTTAGTTTATCAAATAAGTCTGCATATGACTCTCCGATGGGGATGAAAGTTTCCTGCTTCTGTGCCCTCTTTTGCTTGAAATTTTGGCTAGCTCGCAAACTTGCTCCAGGGGGAGTCTTGTAGGCTCTTGGAGGTGGGTATGCATTTTGAGTTGGGTAGGTATTTTGTGGGATGGACGTGGACCACTGCGCATGGGGTAGGATGTTGGGGGTATGTGTGGGCATGATGGACAGAGAGGTGAGGATCACGGGGTGGGTAATAATGTTGTGGAGTGTGGGAGTAGGTTTTGGGACGGGGTCGAGGTTGATGGTAATATGGTGATGGGCCCCTGGACCAAGTTCTCGAGTCAACTACCGCCACATCTTCTTTCTTTTTCTTTCCCAGTACCCCTCCGCTCTGGATGGCCTGAGTATTTGCCTTGATTGCCGAATAGCTCATGATTTTGTCGGATTTGAGCCCCTCTTCAACCATACTTCCCATTTTCACTACCTCGTTAAAAGATTTTCCCACTGCTGACACCAAGTGACCATAGTAGGTAGGCTCCAAAGCTTGTAAGAAGTAATCGACCATCTCGCTCTCTCTCATTGGAGGATTGACTCTTGCCGCCTGCTCTCTCCACTGGAACCGTACTCCCTGAAGCTTTCCCCAGGCTTCTTCTCGATTTTATTCAGTGACAGACGGTCCGGGACGATTTCGAGATTATATTGAAAATGACTTGCAAATGCTTGGGCCAAATCATCCCAGGTGTACCATCGCGCATGATCTTGCCGCGTGTACCACTCCAAAGCGGAACCACTCAGACTCTGGCTGAAGTATGCCATCAATAATTCAGCTTTCCCACCGGCCTCGCTCATTTTGCTGCAGAAGCCCCTCAGGTGGGCCACCGGGTCACCATGACCGTCATACAGGACTACAGGTAGAATTTTGGCATTTTGAACCCTGCGGGTAACTGAACATCCGGGAATAGACACAAATCTTTATAGGCCACACTGACTTGGCCACCCAACCCTTTCATGTTCCTGAAGGACTGCTCCAGGCTTTTTACTTTTCGAATCATCTCTTCCTGCTCCGGGTTTTTAAGCGGCTTTTCAGTTTCCACCGGGAGCTCGAAGTGGGGGGTGTAAGAATATGGCTCAGGCACTTTAAAAGTAGGCTCAGGAGGATAGCACTGACTGTCGTGAGCTTGAAACAATGGCTCACTGGAAGATCTTTTCCATGTGGCAGGTGGAGGCGCCACAAAGATAGGGGTAATTGGTGGAGGAGGGTTTTGTTTGGGTGGTGGAGCCTGGGGAGGATAGGAGTTAGTGCTATAACTTTGTTGGTGGAAAGGGAAAGTTGCGGATGCATGCACAATAGGAAGCTCCTGAGACTGAGCCAAAGGTGGGATATATGCTGGATTGGCAGGATAAACTGGCGCTGGCTGACCTTTAGCCCAGGCCTGATGCATCTCGGCCATCTGCTGCCTCAACTTATACATCTCTTCCTTCATTGCTTTAACATCTACCACTTCCACCTCTTTTGATGGGTCCACGATACTGGTATCTGATTCTTGGCCTGTCATGTTCATTTTGGTTTTTGCCCGGGTGTTGTAAGAATGGGTTACCAGGATGCCGACTGCCTTTTGTCCTTGTGTTGTAAAAACGAGTTACCATGCTAAAACCACAAACCAACCACCTTTCTGGAATGACACAACAAAAATGAATCATCACGTTAGCGTTAGGGCATTTAACATATTGGCAACAACTTTTGATCGGGCGCATGCGTCATCCTAGCTTTTTCCTTATTTCCAATTGCAAACTTTCTCTTCCTTTGTTTTTCTTTTTCTTCTTTTCACTCTTGCCTTTGTCTTCTCTTGTTCCTATTTTCTTTCTTTCTTGATTTTTCTTTTCTTTCTTTCTTGTTTTTCCGCTATTTTTTTTTCTTTTTGCCCTTTTGTGGTTTTTCCTCTCTTTTTTTTTTCATTTTGCCTTTTTGTGGTTTTTTCTCTTTTTCCTTTTTTTTTGTTCTTTTTCTTTTGGTTATGGTCGAATCCTACGTGGATTGCCTACATATCATGACCCCGCATGAATCAGACTGAGCGTAGTTCTTGCAAATAAGTGAAAGCAAAATTTTGTTGTTTTTGTTTTTCTTTTGGTTTTAAATTGTTTTTCTTAAATGAAAACTACAAAAGCAGACTCAAAATAACAAAATACAGACTCGATGATAAAAAAAACTAGATCAAGAGTACATCAAAGCTTCAAATCCTGGGGCCCGTGAGGCATCACTCGGCATCGCCACAGGCCTCCGCAAGACTGCGAAGGTTTCAATGTCAGCTGTGACCATTTAAAGAAAACTGGCCATGTAATGGCTTATTTTGACTTAAAAACAAAGTGGATATTTTTGAAAATTTTGGTTTTTTTCTTTACAAAGACTCGCTTTTACAGATACGGCCTTTCAGCACTTCCGAAAGTGAGATTTTAAGGATGTGCCCGCAAACCATTTTAAAATGATTCAGGGTGGCTGTTCTTGTAAAAACAGCCTTCCGGCGCCCTTTTGGGGACATTCGGCTTATTTTTTAACAAGAATGGCATCGCCCAACTTATTGGATACAAATTGCAATTTTGGGATTTTGGCTATTTTTTGAAAAAAGAGTGGTTGGACCCGATGAGGATTGCCTACGTATCTCACATCCGGTGAGAATCAAACCAGCGTAGTTTGGGCAAATTAACAAACTACTTTAAAACTAGACTCTTTTTTTTTCATTTTCATTTTTGGCATTTCATAAGCAAATAACAAAACTACTTTCAAAAGCAAGATTTTTTTTTCCATTTTCATTTTTTTTTGCATTTCATAAACAAGTAAAATAAACTAAAAAAACTATTTTTTTTTTTAAAAAAACAAGACTCTTTTTCATTTTCATTTTTCATGGCAAGACAAGTTATTTTCCTTTTCTATTTTTGAAAACAAGATAAAATAATGACTCTCTTTTTCCTTTTTCCTTTTTCATTTTGAACAAACAATAAAACAACCTATTTTTCCAAACTAAAATAAAGACTTTTTTTTTCTATTTTCCTTTTCTTTTAGTAAAACAAACTATTAGAGCAAAATATTTTCATTTTTCATTTTTTTTCGAAATTTCGGCAGAGTTTCGACAGCATTTGGGCATCGGTTTTTTTTTTTTCTAAAACTAAACAATTAATACTAAACAATTAATTCTTTACGATGATATTTCTCTCTGTTCTCTATTTCTCAATTTCACAAAATTTTCAATGTTCAAAAGCCGGTCAGCATGCGGTCCCGAGACAAATAAATGCAACACGTAAAATGCATTATGATAGTCATTTCACTTCCGGTTACCTGTCCAAGACGGACCCAACCCCTGTGTTGAGTCCCCTAAGTCATATGCACGTGATGCAAATAAACGCTCCTACTAGGGATCCGGCATGAAGTCAAGTTATTCTAGGTTCAAAGCCTGGGTATGTGTTCTAGACAGTGTACCCAAGCGGACAACTCGAGTCGAGGAGGGGGCTACATACCGGGAACCAAAAGGCCATCCGGCTTAGTAACTTATCCGGACTCTTTCTTATTTCAAGGTATTGACACTAACAGAATAGGGAGTCTCAACCAGTAAGCACATCCCCGGAGGTGAGAAGAGAAGGGTTTCGGCACAGTTTATATACAGTTCAGATAATATCAAAGCGGTAAACATTTAGCACATTAAGCATGAAACATGTAGGAAAATCAGATATAACCAAATACAACAATTTATCTAAACTCGAATTCTGAACCCTGAAAAAAATGTTCTGGGTTCTTAGTCCCCAGCAGAGTCGCCAGAGCTGTCACACCTCCTTTTTTTACCACTACACCCCGAAGGGTGTAGTAAAGGGAGTTATTTCCAACTTGAAGTGACAATCGAAACGAGATTATATTATTAAGAGATTCGGAGTCGCCACTTAGGAGATTTATGGTGTCCCAAGTCACCGATTTGAATCCTGAATCGAGGAAAGGGTTTGACACTGTATTACAATCACGAACCAGAAATCCGAGTAAGGAATTATGTTAACCCGGGAGAAGGGGTTAGGCACTCTCGAGTTCCGTGGTTCTAGCACGGTCGCTCAACTGCTATATTTGGCTAAAATCTGATTTTTATACATGTCCTCCTATAGTGCAATTTTAGAATTATTTACCGCTTTCAATTATATTTTTAAGAAATTGAACGTCGTTTAAAACATATTTTTGGATCACGTCACATGAAATGCACCCGGATCATCGATACATTTTATTCAACGTTTTGGGATTTGGATTTGGGTCGCATGAAATGCACACCCGAATTTAGGAAGGTAAATTATTAAAGAACACGCCAAAAGTGACTAACGTGTTATTAACTTTGCGGGAGGCCATAAAAATTCGCTAAATGGCACGTCCCGAATTCTAAATATTTTAAAGGTATAATTAAAGAGGGCCACGCAATTTGTCGATTTTGTTTGGCGCAGCGCACCTCAATTTATTTTAAAAGGACGTCCTAAAGATGAACTACTATTAACTATTAAGATTCGTCTTTATTCTGAAAACTTAACTTGTTAACATTGTGAATTAACTGACATCCGGGTATTCAAGGAAATTCGGGCCCGGAGCTCACGTCCAAACTCAAACAAGGACGATCCCCATTATTGAGGAAACCCTTAGTTCGAGCCTGCTACTTAACTCAAAAAGCCCAAAACCTACTATCACTTTTGGCCAAATAAACTCCCGTGACTCACCTAGTTCCAATTTACCACAAATGGAGTTAAATTGCTAAAAGAACAAATGATATTATCTGTCGCAACTTATGAGACATGTGACTATAACAATTCAACTTATATGATATACAAAATGATTATGAAGATCAAATGGTAAAAGAATTACATTCTTGAACTCACAAATTAAAAACCAAGCAGAATGGACGAACACATGCGGAAAAGAACACTAGCTTCGTTGGAACTCACAAATAAAAAAATCTTTCAATTTCTAAAACCTTTTAATTTCTAAAAAAAAACAACCATGAACCATTATCACTAAACAATTCAACTAAAACTCTACCATTTCCATTATCAACGAAGAAAATACAGTAGAGAAACATGAGACTAACTTAAGCAAATTGATGAACCAGACACTCAAAGATAATTAAACTAAATGCAGATGAAATACACCAAGCAAAAAGGACAATATCTACAAAAAGAACTAAACATTAATAAATGAAGCATTTAATTCAAGAGATGCCAACTAAAGAAAAATTAATACCATTGAAACAATGAATATAGAGAAACAGACCTTTTATGTGTCTCAAACCAGGCTTTATTTAAATGAAACCTCAAACGAGGTATTCTTCAGAACGGTGACATGTTTAGCTTGCAAAATCGAAACCCGGCGAACAATACCCCGGACGAGCGACTCGACGACTCCGAACGAAAATATTATTTAGATTTGACCGTTTTGGAATTTTTGGAGTTGTTACTGAGTCATTTTCGGACTGAAAGAGGGCTGGTTGTTTAGAGCTAGACCTGCAGCTATTTTATGGCTGAAATTTGGTGGTGTTTGGTGCTGAAAATATGTGGAGTTCTGGTAATTACTCTATGAAAGAACCTGAATGAAAAAACAATGAGAAGAGGGAGAAGAAATCAGGCAGCAAAGACCTCCGGCCTTCGAGCTCGTCGGCGAGTTGAGCTCAAATACGAGAGGTTGAGCTCTGAGTTCTTGGCTGCTGCTGCGTATCACTCAGAGGGGAAAGGAACGTTGGGGGTCCTGAAGATGAGAGCAGGGGTCCTTTTTTTTTATATCCCCCTCTTCCCGTGTAGAGTGTGTATATATAGTAGTGTATAGGGTGTGTATGGGGAATAGTTTTGGGGGGAAAATATTTTGGAGAAGGTGTTTTGGGGGGAAAATTTGGGCTTTTCAAATGTTTGGCCAATTTGAATTTAAAACCAAGCCTTTTCACTTCCCTCTTCTTTTTTTTGTTCTTTTCTTTCTTTAATTAATTAAAAAACCTAAACTAAATTCCTAAATTAATTCAAATTGTAAAATTAAGCTAATTATCTAACTATGATCATTTTTTTTGTGATTTTTTTATTAATAACATAATTAACTCAATGTAAGTAATTCCTAAATACCAATTGAACCTAAGGTGGCATGAAATTAAAATGTGACACTTCTATTGTTTTTCTATGATTTTAAAAATGTTAAAAATGTCTGAAATGCAACTAAATAAAGAAAAACACCTAAAATCAATAAAAATTATTTTGTTCTATTTTTAGGAGTTATTTTCATATAGGGCAAAAATCACGTGCTCACACCATGGCATGGTGTTCTCGAGCTATGAAGATGATGCCTTCAAACAATGACGCCCTCGGACGGTTTGGCGGTATTTCAGCCCATGAAATGCAAGATTTGGCGGTATTTCAGCCGATGTGAAGGATAAATCTAAATGGCGCTATTTCAGCCAACGGGAATTTAAATAAAGCTGGCGATGTTTCAGCTGAAGTAGAAAATGTAAATGGCAATTTTTCAGCCGACAAAATTTTAAATAAAGTGGCGATATTTCAGCCGATGTAAAAATGTAAATTACGATATTTCAGCCGACAGAAATTTAAATAAAGCGGCGATGTTTCAACCGAGGCAGAAAATGTAAATGGTGATATTTCAGCCGATAGAAATTTAAATAAAGTGGCGATGTTTCAACCGAGGCAAAAATGTAAATGGCTATATTTTAGCCGACAGAAATTTAAATAAAGCGGCGATGTTTCAGCCGAAGCAGAAAATGTAAATGGCGATATTTCAACCATGCAGAAATGTAAATAAAGCGGAGATGTTTCAGCCGAAGTAGAAAATGTAAATGGCGATATTTCAGCCAACAGAAATTTAAATAAAGCGGCAATGTTTCAGCCGATGTAAAAATGTAAATGGCGATATTTCAACCAGTAAGAGGGATTTGAACAAAAATTAGCGATGTTTCATCCATGCAAGATCTAAATGAAGCTGGCGGTATTTCAGCCGATGCAAATAGAGGTGGCGATATTTCATCCATGCAGATGGAGGTAGAGTTTAACCTCGGAAGGAAGAAAGGTAGCCTTATGCAATGCAAGAAAATGCAGGATGGAGACAGTGCTTAGTCTCGGAAGGCAGAAAGGTAGCCTTATGCAATGCAAGAAAATGCAGGATGGAGACAGTGCTTAGTCTCGAAAGGCAGGAGGGTAGCTTTATGCAAATAATGCAGATGGAGACAGTGCTTAGTTTCGAAAGGCAGAAAGGTAGCCTTATGTAATGCAAGAAAATGCAGGATGGAGACAATGCTTAGTCTCGAAAGGCAGAAAGGCAACCTTATGCAATGCAAGAAAATGTAGAATGATGACAGTGCTTAGTCTTGAAAGGTAGGAGGGTAGCCTTATGCAGATAATGCAGATGGAGACAGTGCTTAGTCTCGAAAGGCAGAAAGGTAGCCTTACACAATGCAAGAAAATGCAGGATGAAGATAGTGCTTAGTCTCGAAAGGTAGAGAGGTAGCCTTATGCAGGATGTAAGAATGGAAAAAGGGCAACTAGCAGTAAGATCTCTTAGCTGATAGCCGATTACGATATCGTGACTCCTGGGGATGTTGTGCACGAATAGCAACGCAGATAAATGATGATTCTGAGAAGTTGCATTCTTGGGAGAGTATGCATACATAAATATACTTTGCGATATTGCAAGTCGAGTGCCTGCATCCAAAGAAAAATTGTGAGTTCTATAAGGGGGAAAGGTTAGTTCATTTTCCCCTGGCTTCTGGCGTTGTGTATCATTGGAGTAGAGTTGCTAAACAACAGTAATTCAATCAATAGTTATGCATGATTTAGTAAATATAACGTAAGTATACAATCGAAAATAGCTTTCTTTAGATGAACCAACAACTTCGACGCGGTTCAAGACATTGCAACCTATCTCGCTCCGGAATTTGAACGGTCCTCATCAAAATTCTGTCCCAGTTTACTGGGCTGGCACTTCTGACGACTGCGCTGAACGGTTGAAAAATCAACTTCAGAACTTTAAGGGTACTCCTCAAAATTCTACCCCAGTTTACTGGGGTGGCATTCCTGGCGATGAACGGCAGAAATCTAACTTTAGAATTTTGAGGGTCCTCCTCAAAATTCTGCCCCAGTTCCGATAGCAGAGGGAAATGAAATTTTTATTAAATTGTGACCGAACCCATAGGGCTGCCTACGTATCCCCTCTTAAACGGGAATCAAGTCAGGCGTAGTTCAAATTACATCATGAAGGGAATCATAAGTGGTTACACATAGTATCGTTTTACTGCATCTGAATTGATTTTCTTCGGCCAGACTTCTCCGTCCATCTCTGCAAGAATAAGGGCTCCTCCGGTTAGAACCCGGAGAACCATATATAGACCTTGCCAGTTGGGAGAAAATTTCCCCTTGGCTTTATCTAGATGTGGGAATATTTTCTTCAACACCAGCTGCCCCGGTGTAAACTTCCTTAGCTTAACTCTTTTGTTAAAGGCTCTGGACATTCTGTTCTGATACAACTGACCGTGGCAAACTGCATTCAACCTTTTCCCATTTATGAGGGCTAACTGCTCGTAGCGACCTTTTACCTATTCTGCGTCATCCAACTCTACTTCTTATATGATTCTCGAGGAGGAAATTTCTACCTCGGTGGGGATGACTGCCTCTGTACCGTAAACCAGCATGTAAGTAGTTTCCCCAGTAGAGGTGCGGACTGTGGTATGGTATCCTAGTAAGGCGAATGATAATTTCTCATGCCATTGTTTGTGACTTTCGATCATCTTCCTTAGTATCTTTTTGATATTCTTGTTGGCTGCCTCTATAGCTCCATTCATCTGAGGCATGTAGGTTGTAGAGTTCTTGTGTTTGATCTTGAATGTCTCACACATTGCTTTTATCAAGTCGCTGTTGAGATTGGAACCATTATCGATGATGATTGATTTCGGAATTCCGAATTGGCAAACAATACGGTCACGGACGAAATCTGCCACAACTTTCTTAGTCACTGCCCTGTATGATGCTGCTTCAACCCATTTGGTAAAATAATCAATTGTCACTGGGATAAACCTTTGCCGGTTTGATGCGACAGGCTCGATAGGTCCAATAATATCCATTCCCCAGGCGGCGAATGGCCACGGTGAGCTTGTTGCAGTAAGCTCGTTTGGAAGCACCTTTATCATGTCTGCGTGTATTTGACAGCGATGGCACTTGCGAACATACTGGATGCAGTTTGTTTCCATAGTCATCCAAAAATGCCTTGCTCAGAGTATCTTCTTTGCTAAGACAAAACCATTCATGTGCGGCCCGAAGGTCCCTACGTGCACTTCGTCCAATTTTCTGGATGCTTCTTTTGCTTCGACACACCTTAGTAAACCCAAATTGGGAGTCCTCCTATACAGGATTCCCCCACTGTGAAAGAAGTTGTTGGATAACCTCTAAAGTGTGCGCTTCTGAGTGGCGTTGGCAAGTTCAGGATATTCTCCTGTTGTCAAGTACTCCTTGATTTCATGGAACCACGGTTTTCCGTCAGCTTCTTCCTAAACGTGAGCACAATAAGCTGGCTGATTATAAATCTTTACTGGGATGGGATTAATGAAATTCGTGCCTGGATACTGGATCATGGATGATAAAGTAGCTAATGCGTCAGCGAACTCGTTCTGGACCCTGAGGACGTGCTGAAATTCTATCTTTGTGAATCTTTTCCTTAACTCCTGTATGTGATGCAAGTAGGGGAGTATCTTAGAGTTCTTGGTTGCCCATTATTCTCGAACCATATGTATGAGCAAGTCTGAATCCCCGATCACTAGCAACTCTTGAATGTTCATGTCAATGGCCATCTTGAGCCCCAGGATGCAAGCTTCATATTCGGCATACCGGGTATTGCTGGCCTGAGCTTGGTGGATACCGGGTATTGCTGGCCGGTTTCTAATACTAGGACTGTTCCTATGCCAACTCCTTTCAAAATTCGCAGCTCCGCTGAAAAACAACCTCCAATCGTCATAAGATTCTGCAACCTACAAAGGACACCTCTTCATCCGGATAATACGTTTTTAGAGGTTCGTATTTTCCGCCAACAGGATTCTCGGCGAGCTGATCTACTAAGGCTTGACCTTTGAATTCCTTCTGAGTCATGTAAACAATGTCGAATTCACTTAGCAGGATTTTCCACTTGGCGAGCTTGCCGGTGGGCATGGGCTTCTGGAAGATATATTTCAGCGGGTCCATTCTTGATATGAGATAAGTAGTGTAGGCACAGAAATAATGCCTCAATTTTTGAGCTACCCAAGTCAGAGCACAACAGGTGCACTCTAATAGAGAATACCGGGCCTCGTACGGGGTGAACTTCTTACTGAGATAGTATATGGCTTGTTCTTTCTTCCTCGTTTTGTCATGTTACCCAAGAACACAACCGAATGCTCCATCCAAAACTGCAAGGTAGAGTAATAGAGGTCTACTCGGCTCGGGCGGGACCAAAACTAGCGGTGTTGACAGGTATTCCTTGATTCTGTCAAAGGCTTTCTGAAAATCATCGGTCCATTTGGTAGCGGCATTTTTCTTCAACATCTTAAAGATGGGCTCATAAATGACACTGGATTGAGCTATGAATCGGCTGATGTAGTTGAGTCTCCCCAAGAAACTCATGACCTCTTTCTTATTCTTTGGCGGTGGTAATTCTTGAATGGACTTAACCTTTGATGGATCCAGCTCAATTCCTCGATGACTTACGATGAACCCAAGCAACTTTCCAGCAGGAACCCCGAATGCACATTTGGCGGGATTCAGTGTCAAGTTGTACCTTCTCAATCTGTTGAAGAACTTCCTCAGATCTTCCATATTGTCAGTGGCTTTCTTGGATTTGATGATAACATCATCTACATACACTTCTATCTCTTTTTTTATCATGTCATGGAAAATAGTAGTCATGGACCTCATGTAGGTGGCCCCAGCATTCTTTAACCCAAACAACATCATCTTGTAACAATACATCCCCCATGACGTAATAAAAGCCATTTTCTCAGTGTCTTTCTTACCCATCCATATTTAATGATGCCCAGCAAAACAATCGACAAATGACAGTAGCTCATGCTTGGCACAGTTGTCAATCAGAATATATATGTTTGGCAAGGGGAAGTCGTCTATCGGACTGGCCCGGTTAAGATCCCGGTAGTTGACACAAACTTTAACTTTCCCATCCTTCTTCGATACATGCACGATGTTGGCTAACCATGTCGAATACTCTACTACCTTGAGAACCTTGGCTTTGACTTGCTTGGTAACCTCTTCTTTTATTTTCAAATTCATGTCAGGTTTGAACTTCCTGTGCTTCTGTTTTACCGGCGGGCATGCAATATCGGTTGGCAGTTTTTGAGCTACAATAGATGTACTGAGACCAGTCATATCATCATATGACTAGGCAAATATGTCCTCGTATTCTTTTAAGAATTTCGTGTATCTTCCTTTTCTGACGGTGACAGATGAACACTGATGCGTGTTTTCTTGACATTCTCTGTATTCCCCAAGTTGACAACCTCAGTTTTGTCCAAGTTAGACTTAGGCCTGTTCTCAAATCCTCAACCTCTTTAACGACCACTTCTGGTATATCATCCTCTATGTCAGTTTGTTGTGTTGTCTCGTTGCAAATCACAATCGTCGGTTCATCAAGATAAGTAATAGTAATACTGTGTAAATAAAGTAAACGATGAAAAAGTAATAAGAGTGAGGTTTATAAGAAACTGAAATGCTTTGATAAATTTCATAAGTGATTTGAATATTGTATCTCTTATTTCAAAATTAAAATGCGGAAAAAAAATCAACTAGCAAAAAGTAAAAGGTGATGCATAATGCTTTGTTCAGCCTTGCTACCCCGAAGCTTTCCGGGCTCTGGTGGTTCTGATAGTCCAGTTATTGAGATGTGCCCTTC
Organism: Nicotiana glauca; assembly: GCA_026770625.1. NCBI lineage: Eukaryota > Viridiplantae > Streptophyta > Magnoliopsida > Solanales > Solanaceae > Nicotiana > Nicotiana glauca. The sequence continues at coordinate 103,457 of MU746706.1, forward strand.
TGCTTAAGATGATCATGCCAGAGTGCATGAACTAACCCTTTTGGGGAGGGGAATAAAACAAAAAGTAAAAACAAAAAGGTAACAAGTTAGTAAGGGTTGTGAGAAAAAAATATTGTAATATTTAAACACATAGTGCAAAAAATATAAATCGTGTCCTAATTTGGGAGCCTCGTTGTGCCCGAGTAGGCCTAGCGACAAGTTAATTTGGAGAACTTATAATGCTAAATACCTCATTTTAGTGATAAAAATAAGATGAATCCCAAAATGACACTAAAATTGCGGAAAATAAAATGTCACTAATGGACATTGGCCTTATTACATTTAAAGAAAAAAGAAAAGAATCCTATCTATTTGGTCCCAGAAGGACCTTCCCCAGGTTTAATGTTCTCGTTGATCAAATCCTCCAGTTCACGTAGATTCTCCAGTAGAAATGCTTTTGCCAGGTTCCCTCCTTCGTTTCCCTCGGCATTCTGGCAGTCGGTGACTCTCTTTCTCACTTTTCCTTCCAATTCCAGCAGACTGTATTCCAGATACCCCAGCTTTTTGTTAACCTTGGTGACCCTCTCTTTCCATTCATTGATTTGGTCACTTGATGGGAGATTCCTCCACCAGGTCAGCAAGAGTTAGGTTATGCTAACCATACTGAAGTCGGGGACATTGTTCTCCATTTTTCGCAAAACAAAAGGGTTAAGACCCTACCCCCCACCAGACTCGACTATTAAATATCAATAATTGGCATAAGCAGCATTTAGTTCTCCAAATAAATGCACAGACGTGGTGTTGTCCGTTTGGGTTCCAAGGAAACCCAGTGGACTTTGGACAAGGCTATCTTAAAGAGTCATTATGTGGACAGCATAACTGACTCGGCCAGGTTTGATAGTGATGCATGCACAGTTAAGTAGAATAAGGTTTCTATGGGGTATTAGACCGGTACCCTTGAGCGGACAACTCAAGAGGGAAAGGCACGAAATCGTCGACTGCACTGCTGATCGACTGGTTTTACCGCAAATATGCCTTTGCCAAATTTAGGGGGTAATATTATAGGAAGGGCGCAACCACTCATTATAAGTGTTGTTATGGTATTTGTTTAGCACGAGTGGAATATGATGTTGAAGTTGCAATTACAAGAATGAAACAAATTATCATGTATTTGCACGTTCATAAAGTAATGATTACAATAATTACTCATAATTACAACAGTATTGAAGGAAAGTGGTAAAAGCATTAAAGAAAAGAAAACGAAGAGCCAAGTTAGTTTCGGAGTAGTAGAGAAATAAAGACATTAAATAAAAGCAATAAAGTCACAAATAACATGAAATGATAAAAGCCTAAAGAAGTCCCCAACAGAGTCGCTATGCTGTCGACGCCCCATTTGTTTTTCCAAACGGGGTTCGAAATCGGGTATACGACATTCGGGAGCGCAACTCTATTCCCTTGCAAGAATTGGATTTTTTGTTTGTTTGAGTTTGAAGATTCGCCACCTAATGATTATAGTGCATTAGGACACTTTTAAGAAAGAATTGAGATGAAGAACCAGAGTTTGGGTAAGGGCTAGAAATTATCTCGATGGGAAGGTGTTAGGCACCCCTCAAGATCCACTAGTGTGGTTCCCGGCTATGTTACAATTGTGACTATAAGCAAGCAAACATATAAGACAATTTCGCATAAAGGCTGCAAATAGGTATGTATAAAGGTTACTAAACAAAGAAGCGAGCGAGCAGAAAATTTTTAGAGGAAAAAGGGGGCAGTGCGAAAATAAAAAAAAGGAATTTTAATGACAAACGAAAATGCAGGATTTAAAAAATTGGGAGTTGACAATCTGGAAATAATTACATAAGGGAAAGGGGTCCTAGGTTTATAAAATACATGGATCATCCACACAATACCGGTAACCGATCGTACGCATAGTGTTATCGTGTGATCATCATCTCCATGTCTACCCTTTACACCCTATTAAAGTATTAAAGAGCGGAATGTCTCGTTACTTATTGCATGCTAGTACCTGTCCCAATCCTATCAGTCCCGGAGGCATTTGGACTACTAGTCCGAAAGGGAGAGGGATTTGGGGCCTTTTGAGAGTCTTCAAAGGACAAAATACTAAGGCATCAATCAAAACACATAATGCAAGTAAAGGGGAAAGCAAATAAACAAGTAGGGCTCAAGTAAGCCTTCTTAAATCAGATAAAGCCATAGAGTTTAGCATGTCTTGCAAGTACTGGTTTGATCTTAAATTAAATTAAAGCGATAAGTGGACTAGTTCAACGTATATTTTTAGACAGGAAGTCTGCATTAGGCTCACTCGAATGCAATTGTCTAAGACTGATCCAGTTGATTAGTTAACCCTTTTTGTCTATATGCTGGATAGAACTACTGATCTTTAAAACACAAGCCGATTTTAAAGAAAAATTACAGAATAAAAATAGGTTTCAGAAAAGGGTACCGGTTTGTTACAAAAGTGGTTTAACAACTAAAAAAATGAGTTTCAGGAGGCAGACTGGTTAGAAAAGAAAAAAAAAGGAAAAAAGTTGCCAATTTTAACAAAAGAACTGAGTTGCAGTCTGATTAGAAGAGATTTGTCAGATAAATATAAAGAAATGACTTTAGGCTGGTTTGAAAAATGTTTACCAGAGTTAACGAGAGTAAGTTTTAGAAAGAATGCACTGATTTGATTGTGTGAAAAAGTTTTAAGAGTTCAGAAACGGTGTAGGAAGTTGTTTGTTTTGGTAAAATCGATACTGTTTTAAACAAGTGAGACAGCTCTGGTTCGAAATTCCTATAGGCATGCTTTCTATACGTTACTGCTTCTTGATACATTTTCAAATACTAATAGAAAACCTTATAAACAATGACATCTATATGCCATTTTATTATTAAACCTAATTGTTTGCCTAACGACATTATTATATGCAAACATGCAAACTTCTATAGGCATGGTATCTATATGCATAATTGTAGAATTCAGAAGTTAAATCCTATAGGCATGCTTTCTACGTGTGAAGTTGCACAAATTAGAAATAAAACCCAATAGGCATGTTTTCTACCCTTTGTGCATAAAAGTAACCCCCTCCCTTTTTTCATTAAATCCCTATGAGTTTATACAAATTATTACAGACCAGTAGAATAAGACTGAAATTAAAAGTACATCAGGAGCTATCAGTTACATCCGAGCAGCCTAATTCAGTCTTAGTGTCTAATAATATGAGATTGAACTATTTCCGAGATCAAAATTTCCAAAGCCTTCTCTTATCTAGGGTGTTTCAGAGATCCAAGGAGTTTCAGGAACCCCAGGCAGTGCTTACACCCAAGATATTAATCAGAATGAGTTATAGTGCAGTGTGGAAGAACCATCCCTCAGGTGTCCAAGTTCAGAGGGAGCTCATGGATTCCAAGGCAAGGCTCACAAGAGGGTGGCAGAACCTAAGTTCTAAGAGTGAGTTCAAGTGCAATAGAGAGGGGTAGAGCGTGCCAAGGCAAGCTGGTGGTCATACCTAACCATAAGGTAGGCTGGCACACCCCTGACCAAGCCTGTTCAGCCAGCAAATAAGAGCACAGACCTATTGAAGGTCAGACTACGGTCTAGACAGTGATCAGGACACTGTCAGACCAAGGTCCCAGGCTCAGAATACATATAAAGGGGAAAGGGAATGGGAATTGAAAGAATTAGGACTCAGGGAGTCCAGTCCATATACATGAATAACAATATCAAGTGTTGTCATGTTTATGAACCATAACTCAACATACAAAAGGAATTGGGGGATAGGGAATCATGTAGGAGCATAGAAAAGAAACAAATACAACTTACAAAAATTTACATTATGGAAGCAGTAAGCCACACAAAGAATGGACTGAAAAATAAACACATAGGGGAGTGGCAGAAATTAAACAAAGGTAACATACCAGTTGCAAAAGAAGCAAGCAAAGAAAAGTAGGATACTTTCAAGCCAAACCACAATAAAAAAGAACCTTTATGCTTGTGAGTTCAGAGAACTTGAATGCTTAAAAAAATCTAAGTGAATTTGAGAGTAAGAAGTAATGACTTGTTCGTGTATTCGAACTACTTTAAGAGAGAAGAAGTACATGTATTTATAGTTTTTTGAAAACGAGTAAGAAGTGAGGTAATAAGCCACAGACATGGAAACAATCACTAATCAGATTCAATTACACAAGTAATTGCCCTTAATTAAGGGATCACTTGTTAGCGGGTAGTGATAGGTTTAAAAATAAGGAAAGAAATCAATTTAAGAGGTATACTGATTACTGCCATAAAAGGAGTAGTAAAACGATAGAGCAAGTGATTAAGTCCAAATACAGGAACATACTTATTTTGAGAAAGGATTCACTAAGGCAAAATAAGGAAAGAAATCAATTAGCCCTTAACAGGCGAATGAAATCAGATTTTCACAAAGGGAAAGTTCGAAAATCAGTCACAAGTTTGAAGACCAATCAAAGAGAGAAACTCAGTATATAAATAAGGTGCACAAACACTAAACATGTGAGGCAAAACTATGGCAAAAGGAAATAGCGTACAGTAATAGCATAAAGCTAATAGACAGCAAGCATTTTTAGCATGATACTCACGTAGGTCAAGTTTCAGTGACTTAGTAATAGAGAAAAAGATCAGAAGCATGCAAAAGTCAAGTGAAAGCCTTTCTGAAAACATAGTCAAGTTTGACAAATAGCAAGAACTCAGAGTCAAAGGAATCACATAAAGAAAAGGGATGATGAAACAAAGGAATTTCAAATCAAGTCGAGCAATTTCAAACAGATGCAATGCACTAGTAATTTCAGGAACTCGCATAAACCTTAAAGAAATTAGGGTTTTCAACACTAAAAGATGATAAACAAATGAAACAAACAACAAATAGTCTAAGATTCTCAAACAAATCCCAAAAATTAAGGTTTTCAAAACCTAAAGATGATAAGCAAATGAATCGATCAAAATATTAGCAAACAGACTCAGAAACCCTAATTTGGAATCAAAAGATTTTTGAAAAGGAAATTTGGGGAAAACACTTGAAATGTCAAATATAGCACAGATCTAGCACAGATCTGAACAGACAAACAAAAAAGAACCTCGAATAAGCTAGGGTTTCTGAGAACCCTAGAAACAAGAAAGGCATGGAAGAAACAAGAGCAAATCCGAAGTCAATAAGGTCGGAATCAGGCTTAGGAGACTTAGACACGCTGGAGCAAGGCCGGAGATGGCTGGGAACCTCAAATCGACGAAGGTCTGAGCAAATACCCTCGAAGTCTGGCCTCGAACCTTCAGGTATCAAGCACGTGAGAGCAGTAGGAGGTGAGTATAGGTCGTCCATGACTTGAGCGGCCATGAATTTCGGTGAGTTTGGGGTTGAAAGTGGCAGAGAGAGATTAGGGTTTCGAGATAGTTCGAGAGCGTTTGAGAGAAAAGGGAGTTAGACGCGACGTCTCTGAAAGAATGGGGTAGGGTTAGGGGTCGTTTGAAATTAAAAAGGAAAGGAGGGACGGTGGCCGTTGATCTAAATTATCAACGGCAGGATTAAAAGGGTTTTGGGTTGGGTCGGTTGAACGGGTATTGGGTCGGGTAATTGGGTTTAAATTGGGGTACCAATTTGGGTTGAAATTGAAATGAAATTGAGGCTAGATTTTAAATAGCCACTTTTTTCCCTTTTATTTTATAAAAATGGTAATAATGGTTTTAAAAGCAAATTAAAATACTGAGTAAACAAATATTACATAAACATTAACTTTAAAATACTGGAAATAATTTTATAGTTACAAAATGCTATTAATCACAAAATAGGCTATAATTGCAATCATATGCAATTTAGCTTTAAAAATACCAAATAAATGTGTAAAAATATGCAAAAATTACTGTAATTATATTTTGGTATAAATGTGAGAATAAAATGAGTTATTCACCAAAAATGATAATTTTGGGAATAATTATTGGATTTTGTTTTATTAAAATAGGCAATAAATTGGTTTAAAAATTGTTAAAAATGCCAAAACTCTTGGATATGCTTATATATGCACATATATGCTATTTTGGAAGTATTTTGGATATAAAATTACCTAGGTAAAAATTTGGTATCAACAACGACTAGTTGGGTCGTCACATTGACATTTCTAAGTATTTTCTCCATTTGCTGCTGTATATTTACATTGGGACTACGGATGTGGGATTCCGATAGCTCCCCCTTGTATGTTTACATTTGGGACTACGGATGTGGGATTCCAGTAGATTCCCCTGCACAGTTATATAGAACTACGGGAATGTACCCAGTAGATTCCCCGAATACTGGATATTTATGTTTGGGACTACGGAACGGTATTCTGGTAGATCCCCATGCACTATGAGCTAGACTACGGGAAGATATCCTGAAAGACTTATTGGATATTTATACTTGGGACTACAGGATGGCATCCTGGAAGATCCCCAATTGTTATTATTGGTGTTGAGTTGTATTTCCTTCTGTGTGTACTTTGTCTCTATACAGTTGTTGTTGTCCGTTATATCCTGTGTTACTTTTACTGTTGTACTTATTTATACTACTCTGTTATACATTGTCGAGCTTTATATTTTATTTAACCTCAGTAAGGCCTGACCTTCCTCATCACTACCCAACCGAGGTCAGCCTTGGCACTTACTGAGTACCATTGTGGTGTATTCATGCCCTATCTGAGCATGTTTTTCATGTGCAGATCCAGGTACTTTGACTCAGTACTATCACCCATGAGGCGAGGCGACTGCTCTAGAGACTTCGAGGTATATCTGCCGCTTCTGCAAACCGAGGAATCCCTTTCTATTCTCACTTTAAAATATTAGCCCTTCTATATTTCTGTTCTTTGTTAGACATTCTGGAGTTAGAGATATGTAGTATCCTTAGCTTGTGATTCGTGGGTTTCCGGGTCTTGCAAATATGTATTGGTTTTGAGAGTTAAATATTATATATGCCTAGCGACACTTTTAAACACTGTTTATTGCTTTATTTTTTTTTAAATTGATTTATTTCTTCAAATTTGGTTTATCTAGTCGTAGAGACTAGGTGCCTTCACGATGGTTCATGGACGGCAAACCGGGGTCATGACAGCTTCAAACCAAATGAACAAAACTATTGCAGTAATCCCCAAAAAATGCAAAACTAGGTTTTCCTTCGAATTTCAGATCTGAAAATGACGAATTTGGTGTGGCTTTTGGAAAATCTATTGGCAGGGTGAAGTTTAAGAGGGTGTGGGGAGTATATGGTGTAATTTTGGGCGGATTTAGAGTGTCATCGCTGGCGTGAGGTGATTTGCGGTGGATGGCGATTGGTGGTGAGGGAATGAAATTTAGGGCGGCTAGGGTTAGAGTCTTAGAGGGAGACAAAGAGAAAATTGGAGGGGGTGGGGGTCTCTAGGGTTTGGGGGTAGAATTAGGATAGTTATAATGGAAATGATGGTCAGTTCTGAGCCATTCGATCAAGGGAGATCTACGGCTAGGATTGAGAGTTCGAAACGACGTCGTTTTATTTAATTGGGGGGGGGGGGGGGGAGGACTGGACCGGGCAAGGG
>MU746708.1:0-28564 GCA_026770625.1 Nicotiana glauca
TTTTGGAATTCTTTTACTCGGGGTAAAAATCACGTGCTCACAATAAGGTTTGCCCCTCTCTCACAAGCCATACTTTGGGAATCCTGAGCTCCCTCTGAACTTGGATGCCTGAGAGCTGACTCTTCCACACTGCACTATTCTAATGCTAATGGTATCCTGGGTGTAAGCAATGCCTGGAATCCCTGAGGTTCCTTGGAACTTTGAAACACCTTGGATAAAGAGAAGGCTTTGGAAATTTGAATCCCGGAAATGTCTCAATCGCATGTTACCAGACATTAAGGTTGAATTAGGCGGCTCGGATCTAGCTGTTAGCTTTTTGATGTATCTTTTAATTTTCAGTTTGATTCATTGGTTTGTAATAATTTTGCATGCAACTCAGGGATAATAGTAAAAGGGTGTGGGAGGGGTCTTTACTTTTCCTGCATCCAAGGGGTAGAAATCATGACTTAGGATTTTATTTTTATCAAACTAGAAATCCTGCCTATAGGATCTTTAATACTGATTAAATCACATAGAGACCATGCCTATAAGATTTAATGCTTAACTTTACCCCAGAAAAATCACTTAGTGATAGGCATGCTTATAGGATTTAACACTCATGTTTCTGTAATTACACATATAGAGATCATTCCTATAGGCTCTTGCATTTCTGCATACACAAATGCCATTAGGCAAACCGTTTATAGCTTAATAACAAAGTTGCATATAGACATCGTGTGTATAAGACTCCTATTAATGTCATGAAAGGGTGTTAAAATCAGCAAACCTATAGAAAGCATGCCTATAGGAAATCTCGTTCTTAACAGCTTCATTCATTTCTAAAGCAGAACCAATAGCTGAAACTCGTATCTATTTTTACTACAATTGGTAAACTCTTTCTCATAATCAATCTGCACTTTCGTGAAGCTCATAAACCTTTTGAGCAGTATACATCTTTTCTGAAACAACTGGTAATTCTTTTTTCTAAAAGCAGTTTTCATCTTTTCTCTTTGCTAAAACTGATGCCTCTTTCTCTAAAATCAACTTGCATATTTTCTGAAATTACTGGTAAATCTTTGCATCTTTTCCTGAAACTAATAGATCCTACGCTAGTTTTATTTCAACACATAGAAAAGGGTTGGCTAATTAATTAATTGGGTCAGTCCCTGGCAACTGTATCCGAGTGGCCTAATGCAGACTTTCTGTTTAAATGCATGTGTTGAACCAGCCCGCTCGCTGCTTAGTTTTAATCTAAGACCAAATCAGTACTTGTCAAGGCATGCTAAACTAAATGATTGTTTGACTTCTAGGTTAATTTGAGCCTTGTTTGCTTGTTTGTTCTACCTACTTATTTGATACTTGTTTTGAATGTCGAGCTAGAATTTTATCCTTTAAACTCCATAAAGGCCTCCATCCCTTTCTTTCCCCTCTAGGATTAGAAGCCTCAATACCCCGGGATTGATATGATTGGGACGAGTAGTAGCATGCGATAAGTAAACGATCGTTCCGCGCTTTAATACCTTGACGGGGTGGGAAGGGTAGATATGGAGATGATGATTACACGATAACACTCCGCGTACAATTGAGTACCAGTGTTGTGCGAATGATCCATGTAATGTATAAACCTAGGACCCCTTTCCCTATTTCCACTTGTTCTTTCTTTTAGTTTTCTTTCAAACCAACTTCCTGTATCTTCTACTCCTGTTTTTTTTTTCAAAACTCTTAAACTTGTTTGCAATACTATGTGAAAACCCTCTTCTTTATTTTCTACGTGTCTTCTTCATTCCTTAAAGTCACAATTGTAGCACGGCTGGGAACCACACTAGTGGATGTTGAGGGGTGCCTAACACCTTCCCCTCGAGATAATTTCTAGCCCTTACCCAAACTCTAGTTTTTCATATCAATTCTTTCTTGAAATTGTCCTAATGCACTATAATCATTAGGTGGCGACTCTCCAAACTCCAAAATCCCAATTCCCAAATGGGATAAGAGTTGTCTTCCCGAATGTCGTGAATCCGATTCCGCTTTAGAAAAAAAAAGGGCGTTGACATAGAGTAGAATAGCTCGATTTCAATACCAATAGCTAGGATCTCCCAGGATACCGTCCTGTAGTCCCTTTCATCAACTGTCTAAGGAGCTTCCGGGATACCATCCCGTAGTCCATCATATGAGTATATTCGAAGGATTTCCCAGGATACTGTCCTGTAGTCCAACTATCAATGTGCAGGAGGATCTATCGGGATCTAACCCGCAGTCCCAAAGTAAATGTGCAGGGGGATCTACCGGAAATATAACCCATAGTCCCAAAGTAAATATGCAGGGAGATCTACCGGTAATCTAACCTGTAGTCCCAAAGTAAACAAACAAGAGGGGACCTACCGGAATCCCACATCCATAGTCCCAATGTAAATACGCAGTCACAACACGTAGATATTCAGAAATGAAGCTAAAAAATACAAGGCAACATGTAGTTCTAGCCTAACATGCTTCACGTAATGCGAATAAAGCAATTTGAGAAATTATTCAATTTAGAACAACTAAGAATGCTTTTCTAGCTAACACAAATCTATAATTTCAAATAGAAACACAGCAGATAAGAAAGAAACTCGGTCTAAATATTTAAAGTAAAATCGGATTTTTTAACAATTAGCTCAAGTATGCGCTCGTCACCTCCCGTACAAGGCATTCAATTACCAAATATCATATCCTAAGGGGAAAGGTCCCCCACACAAGGTTAGACAAGCCACTTACCTCAAACCAGCACAAAATTAACTAAAAACCACGCCTTTGCCACGAGTATCCGACTCCAAATGGCCCAAATCTATTCAGTTCAATTACATATCGTAAATAATATCTCAAGCAACTGATTCTACTATTTAATTTAAAGCTAAGACGCAAATTTAGGCAAAATAACCAAAACTCCCCTCAGGCCAACATCTCGAAAACGGATAAAATTAATATTTTCAGAACCCTCGTACTCTCACGAGTCTATACATAACAATAAAATTGAAATCGGAGTCCTAATGACCCCTCAAATCCTCAATTAGAGGTCTAAAAACTTTTCCCCCAATTTCTACCAAACGTTCAAAACTAAATGGTGAAATTAACTAAAGATTGATGGTTAAAAAAACATTACCCAATGACCTCCTCTTCAAAACCCTCTTAAAATCACCCTCTCCCGAGCTCCAATTTGATTTTTTCAACTTTTGAAACTGAACGCTCGAAGTTCATATTTCACACCAGTGATTTTCGCTTCTACGGTCAAGGGACCGCACCTGCGGTCCTGCTTCTGTAGACCATGTGCCGCTTTTGCGATTTCATTAAAAATCAATAATTCCGCACCTACAATCCATGTCTCGCAAATGCGGATCCAATTCTGCTGAAATCCAATCGCATCTGCGGAGCCTGATGAGCCTGGCCAATCCCGCTTCTGCGGACAAATAACTGCTCCTGCGGTTCCGCTTCTGCGGGCCTCACATCGCCTCTGTGGTTTCTGAAGGAACGACCCAAAGTTGCTTCTGCGGTCCTTTAGCCGCTTCTGTGGTGCCGCATCTGCGGTTCCCAAGCCGCAGATGCGAAAATACCAGAAGCAGCAATACTTCAGCTACTGCAACACTCCTCCGATCTTCCCGTCAACCATCCGAAATAATCCTGAGGCCCCCGGGACCTCAACCAAAAGCACCAATAACACCTAATACCTCATTCAACCCTTAAACCACCTAAAACAATGTCGGAAACTCGATTAAATCAAGGATTTGAGCCTAAGAACTCCAAATTCTATCAAAACACGCTTTCGATCAAAAACCTAACCAAACCTCGTCCAAATGACCTGTAATTTTATACACTCATCCCAAATGACATGACGGAGCTACTACAACTTCCAAAATTCTATTCCGACCCTCGGATCAAAATCTCACTATCCGACCGGAAACTTCAAAAACTCAAACTTCGGCATTTCAAGCCTAAATCAGCTACGGACCTCCAAAACACATTCCGAACACGCTCCCAACCCCGAAATTATCTAACAGAGCTAATGAAATCATCTGATTTCCATTCCGAGGTCATCTTTACACTGTTCCGACTACGAATAATTTTCCAATACTTAAGCTCTAATTTAGGGACTAAGTGTCCCAAAACTCTCCGAAACTCGAAACCGAACATCCCGACAATTCAAATTAGGAAATCTCAAACCTTAGGAAATTAATCTAATAACTCATGATCATCGTGGAAATGCTTTAGGCACGCATTTAATTTACTATCGAGATTGTGTACATGTTCGCGTGATATGATTACGTTTCTCAAAAATAAAATAAAATCAAAGTACACGTTCGCGCGACTTTGGGTTAAACAACCTTCATAATGAATTAAAGGGATTCAACATTTGAAGAAGTAAACATTGGAAGTTTTCGGTGCATTCTTCTTCTAATGCACTTTATTTTTATTGGACAGAGAATCAAGACTTTTCCTGAATTAATGTTTCATTCAAAGCTTGGGGAGATCAATGCCCAATTAAGAAAGGAAGGGGGGCTGAGAAGTATCTTATCCACTTCTCTTTTATGGTCCAAACATTTCAGTCTTGGAGGTGGTGTTGGTAGTTCGAGTCTTTTTCTGTGGATATGGTATAATGACAAAATTAACCTGGATAAGGTTGAATCTAGAGTGGATGATCTCGTAAAGCAGCATGATTCGATGTAAGTTTATGGAATTTCTGATTTTGAGTGATACATTTATTTATTTTTACTGGTAACGCAATGACATTAAACAATGTTCATCACAAGTACAAGTATTTCCTTAGGAAACATAGCTGAATGTGAAGATGTAAAAGCAGCACTTCTATCTATGCAGCCCTACATGAAGTTTGCCTCACTCAAAATAATCTCAACAGAAGAGGGTTTCAATTGGTTAATAGATGTTATCTATGCAGGAGGAACCAGGAATCTATCAGTCACCTCATCCTGCACGGTCCAGTAACCATTCATATATGGAACATATTCTATAGTACTTTTGGGATAAGTTGGGTCATGCCACAAAATCTCATGGACGCGTACTTGAATTGGAGTTTTTGGCCAGTTGATAAGTCCATAAAAAAGATATTGATTATGATACCTGCAGTTATTTTCTAGTGTCTATGGAATGAGAGAAACAAAAGATGTTTTGATTGCATCTCAACTCCAAACCACTCTATTAAAGACAAATGTTTAACCAACCTTTGTTGCTGGATAAAGCTGTCCTCAATACTTAGTACTGAACACTTTTTGGAGTTTATTAGCTCTCTTGTCCTAGATTGAGACTTTGTATAGGGGTTAGCAACTCACTTTTATTTTCTGTATATCTACTTCTTGTAAGTAGCTCCTTGTACTCTTGCATCTTCTTGATGCTTTTTAATACAACAATTTATTTCATCAAAAAAAAAAAAACAGCACTTCTATATTATCCAAAGATTTCTGTTAAACCAGTAATATTCTTCCTCCTTGCGTTTTGTGTTCTGCTTTTAGCTGACCATTCATGTTAAGAATTTCACTAATGCTCCCTCCATCCCAATTTATAAGATGATGTATGACTGGACACAAAGTTTAAGAATGAAAGTAAAACTTTTGAAATTGTGGTCTGAAACAAGACATAAAATTTTTGCGTCTATAAATCATCACATTAAGGGTATAATGAGAAGTTTAAAGTTAAATTGTTACTAATTATAGAAATGTATCTTTTTTTTTGGGAAAGATCAAAAATGAAAGAGTGTCACATAATGTGGAACAAAGAGAATACCATTTTTTATTTGTTTGTGAAGTTTTGCTTGGATGATAAGCTATGTATTTCTTTTTCTTCTTTTTTCCCCTTTTATTTTAGGCAATGTTACTTGAGCTTTTATTAAAATATTTTGTCTTCAATAGGACTAGCTGCCCTGATGGTTGATGATGAAGAAGGAGAAGAAGAGGAGAAAAAGAAGAAAAACAAAGAGGAGGTGAGTGAATGAATTACTTTTTTTCCTTGATATGATAATCATCGTAATTATGTGACCGGTAGATCGGAAATGACAGTTTTTCATTTTTCTCAAATCACTTTTAAGCCTTCATCTTTATTAGTGGTTTTGTCAATCTATAGATTATACCAGATTGGTGGCTGCTCTTGACCCTCAAGAAAAACTGAAGAAAAGATTACAAAAGGTAGCAAATGGATTTCTTGACATCCCTTCATTAACATTGTTTGTTTTATCCATTGATTAATATTGTTTGTTTTGCTTTGTCTGAAACAGAGGGAGTTATTGGCATTGGAGTTGTTGGAGTAGTTGCTGGGTTAGCGGTTGGGGTTGTTGCATCTGCTTTCTTCCGCAGGGATTGATTTGCATGGAACCAGTTTCTCGTTGCTCCTATTTCTTATCCAACTTTAATGATGTTAGTATATTGAGAAAACTACCTCAGTAGCCCCTGAAAATTTTAAGGAATTTTTATACCCTATAGAAAACCTTAGTACCCTATTTATTTTAAATGAATACCATTTTAAAATATTACATCCTATAAATACCTTTTATCCTTTATAGCAAAAAATTTAAATATAGTTACATCCTACAATTAAGGCACCATATATGGTAAATATAGTATTATTTTTCTCTCTCCCTCTTTGTATTTTCTCTCATATAATTACCGCGTATCTGCAAACCCCAATACAATCTCTCTCTTTTTGCATACAACCAGACTCTCTTCTCCCACAAACCCTCGTTTCTTAACTCTTCTCCCACCCAAATTCTCAATTTATCTGCCATTATCAATCCTACATTCAAACTCTTCACGGAAATTCACGGCGTGCGTTGTTAGTGAAGAAACCCTAATTGACATCCTTGATAATTGTGAGTTCTTGAAGAATCTTGGCCTTCAAGTGTTAGCCGCATACCATCAATAATCGGCGACGCACACCCAACGGAAAGAAGCTGCCGACTCCCACCTCAGAAATAAAATACTCCCTAAGTGTAGATTTCTAGTTAAAAAGACACTTACACACAAGAGGGCAAAGAACGAGCTTCAAAGAACTGGAACAATGACAGGCCCTTTCTTTTCCTTTGATATTTAGCAATAGTTAGTTGTATTCAAGTATTTTATATAACTGTATTCAGTTGTATTCAGTTGTAATTAGTTATATTCAACTATTTTATTTAGCAGAAGTTAGTTTTATTTTGTTGCATTCAAGAGTTTATTCAGCTATATTCAGTTGTATTTTTGTGTATTCAAGTGTTTTATTCAGATGAATTAAGTTGTATTTTGTTGTATTCAACTATATTATTCATATATATATTTCTCTTTATTCAGCTATAATCTTTATTATATATCTTTCAAATACAGATTAACGAGGGATCGTTTTAGTTCGTTGAGTTAAATTAGGAGAATATCATGTGATTTGATTTCCTTCCGTTTTTAGCGCAAATACGTTACTGTATTTAATGTTAATGTCGCTTGAATACAGCTAAATACATGTCAAACTTAGCTGGAATTCCAGTTTTTACGCCTATATTTTTTGTTGTATTAATGAATACAACAGCTTAAATACATGAAATACATTGTATAAAAACATAAAAGATATCTATAACACGTAATATAGCAAAGAGTATCCATAAATGGCTAATTAGACCAAAAAGATGGTGCTTTATGAAAAATTCCCAAATTTTAATAGCCCATGTTTTCTACTACTTACAAAAAATGGTACTTCGGCCCAAACATATTACATATAGTAGCCAAAAGGAATGAGTATGACAACACAAGCGCCTGTAGCTCAGTGGATAGAGCGTCTATTTCCTAAGCTGAAGGTCACAGATTCGACCCCTACCCGGCGCGATAGAGCACCCCTTTTTTGCCTTTGGCCCAAACATATTGCATATAGCAGCCGAAAGGAATGAGCATGACAACACAAGCACTTGTAGCTTAGTGGATAGGGTGTCTATTTCTTAAGCCAAAGGTCGCAGGTTTGACCCCTACCTGGTGCGATGGAGCAAACCCTTTTTTGCCTTTTTAAATTGTATTTTGTACTTCTGGATCTAATAATATTAGCTAAGAATTGAATGACAGTCTATTTTGTATATTTTTTATACAGTAACAGTCTATTTTGTATAGTGACACTCTATTTTGTATATTTTTTGTATAGTAACGGTTTATTTTATATAGTAACAGTCTATTTTATATATTTTTGGTATAGTAACAGTCTATTTTGTATAGTGACACTCTATTTTGTATATTTTTTGTATAGTAACAGTCTATTTTGTATAGTGACACTCTATTTTGTATATTTTTTGTATAGTAACAATCTATTTTGTATATTTTTGTATAGTGACAATCTATTTTGTATATTTGTTGTATAGTGACAGTTTATTTTGTATATTTTTTTGTATAGTGACAGTCTATTTAGTATATATTTTGTATAGTGACAGTCTATTTAGTATATATTTTGTATAATGACAGTCTATTTTTGTATATATTTTGTATAGTGACAGTCTATTGTATATAAATTGTATACTGACAGTCTATTTTGTATACTTTTTGTATAGTGATAGTTTATTTTGTATACATTTGTATAGCGACAGTCTATTTAGCATATTTTTTGTATAATAACAGTCTATTTTTGTATATACTAACTATACAATATATATACATTGATTTTACAATTTTAACCATGATAATTTCTAAGTCTCTAGGTATTTTTTGTGAGAAAAATAAGAGAAAGAGATTTGTAGTTATTGATAGTGATAGGCAATGGATAAGGTCATCGATGAGGACGAGTTCTAGGTCCTTTTGATTTTTCTATGTTAGGTATTGATAGTGATATCTTTGTTTTTTGGAAATTTAAAAGAAAGAATGTTTTCGAAACAAAAGCATTTAAAAAGACAAATTAATTTCAGTTTAAAACAGAAAATTTATTTCATTTCCAGATTTAAAAAATATTCCTTACGATCCCTGTTCATAACACCAAGTTCAAGTATGACCAACTCTAAATAGACTACACCAAACACAAACTTTCTTTTATTCAAAACCCACATGGCCAAGAAAAGAAACCACCATATATATCATGAGCCAAACCTAAAGAATTAAGCACAAAATACGTAGATTTGTCATTAATCCCAGAAGAAAAAAATGACAGAGACACATGAAAAACAAAGAAAGACTTGTTATTCTAGCGAAATCGAAAAAGTACCTCACTAAAAAGAGGAGAAGAAGAAACCCTACAACGAACTAAACAGAGAAAAAGCTATTTATAGTTTTGTTTGCCAACTGATTGTCTTAACATTTAGATTTCACATTTTAGGAGGTGAAAATTCATTATTGTTGAGTTTTACATGAAGGACTAGAGAGTGAAAGAAGGTACAAAGGGCCGCTTAAAAATTAATTGTTGGTTAGCATATGTTATTCGTTTTCGACTTCAAGTTATAATATATAAAACAATGGGCTAGCGAGTGATATACTTTTCGGTCGAACGGCCAATTATGTCATTTGCTCTAATATACTGGCGTAGTATATTTTGTAAGAATAGAACAGGATTTTTTTTGTAAATTTTGCATACATTGATTTGCTTGTGCTGTCCTCTTTCTTTAGATATGAAAAGGGGGAACGTATATTGTCAGCCCTGAAGATTAATTTATAATCTATTTCGATGCTATCTTAAAAGCAAACCTATTATTTTTATACACCAAACTTTGTAATCTATTTCGATACTATCTTTAGATTTGGGCATATTGGCAGCCCACCGATATGAATATTAGCCTTGGAAAACTTTTACCTTCATGATAAAGTAGGCTAGACGCGTTAGTTTTTGCCTTTTCAAAAACTGGTTATAAATTATTTTTATACACCAAACTTTGTAATGAAGCTTTATTAGAAGGCTAATATATCCATAATTCGGTAAACATTACCTTTCAACGACATATATGAATTATAAAATGTTTAAATTTTATATTTGAACTACTTTCTTACTCAAATTATATTTTTCTGTGTTAGAAAATAATAAACAAAAAGTGCTTTGAGGCGTGAAAATTGACTGTCCTTAAAGAGTTATCGCATGTATACTAATTTAGAAAAATACAAAACGATTCTCTTCAGAATACAACAAAGCATGCAAATAATACTTGTGATTTTTCTATGCCACTTCGTGGGAGTTCTTGTGTATTTATAGGCAATCAACAGACTCTTTTAAAAAAGATGTCTTATTTCAGAAATAAACATATCTGGACAGACCCTTTCATAATAGATATAACTATGTTATTAGAATTTTGAATTTGAAACTCAAATAAATTGAATTTCTGTCACAACTCACAAAATAAAATTAAAAGTAAAATAGTGTACTTATATGCACACACTTAAAAGTATGTGTCCTAAATCAAAAACATGAAAGCAACAAATGCTTAAATAGCTCAAAAAAGACTTCTCTCTTCCCATGTGGGAACAATCCCACACTTACCAATTTCAAAATAACAAACTATCTTACATTCTATTTATCACCTTTTTCGTGCAATATTTGAACATTACCCTCAATAATTAAAACGAGAAATAAGAAAGTATTTAAGATTATAAAAGATAGAAATACAAAGTGGTTGAAGAGTCAATAACACTAATAATTTTGCAAACATAAAGAACAAAAATAAAATATCAAATTAACTTTTTACCATTAGAAAATGTAGAATTTTAAGTGGATAAAATTATAATTAAAATTAGAAATAGAAATATTAATTCAAAATAAGTCATGTTTAGACTTACTTTTTCACTTAGCGATTTTTTTCCGAGAGCTACAAGGCCATCCTCTTCATTCCCAAATCTCTAAACCAAAAGAACTAATCTTTGAAGAATGGTGCATATGTTTGTTTTCAGTATTAGGTAAGAGAACAACGACAATTATCATAAGATTATGTAAGTTCATAGAAATCAAAAAACATGATTCTTTCCTTTTTGAACTTGCCAAATAGGATCAATATCATTTTCATACTTGCATTTTTCTTTAATTGTTACTACTTTATAAGTCAAACATACAATTTAATAATATTTATATAACCTTTTAGTATTATATACGTTGATATGAGGTCACACGTACCCTGATACCAGCAACCCTAAAATAGCATAGCCATGTCAATTAAAATAGCTATCGCGCCCAACTGCGGGAACTCTCCTATTTCGACTCGAAAAAGATTATTTCGGTCCTACACATCCTAACAAGTATAAAATAGTTTCTAAACCTAATTTTTTTTGGGGGGGAGGGGGGAGGGGTGGTGGACGTTATTTTGTGGTAGAGTGAAGCAATTTTAGAGGCGAAAAATGTCGAGTTCTTCAATACTTCATTTTATTTTATTTTTGTCAATTATTTATGTAAAACACTTGTATGATTGTTACTACAATTTTGAGTGGCTAAGCATTCTATTTTCTTGGGTTGTGGTTGTCATGAATATTAAAGTTTTATAATTACATTTGGTTGTTTTTCTAATTGTGCATAGTTGTTTAATTGTTTGGCTAGCCATTGAGTTCTATTTACTATCTATACTATGCTTGAAAAATCAATTCCTAGATTAGAGAATTAGAGAGACCTTGCTTCTGAACCTGTGGCTCGCGAAAGGATTTTGCGATTAGAATAAGAATGTACCTATCAGTCTTGCTTAGTTAAATACCGTATTATATTTGTTCATGATAGATTCAATACCTTAGGAATATAGGGTTCATATATTATGAATAAATTATCAAACTTTTAAGTCACTTTATTACGTGATGGGCACGTATGCTTCCGTATACTTGGGGAACCAACACTTAACAATAAAAAATAAAAAAAAGTAATTAACAAACACATGGATATTTCTGATTCTTTCTGTTCTTCAATATCCTTCCGTCATTCTTTTTTTCTTTTACTATCAAAAAAGATTTCAAATTGAGTTTTAATTGTGTTTCTGTCAAATATTTCAATTTCCCGGGAAAAAAGAAGAAGAAAAAACTCTAGCCTATCAAACTAGTTAGAGAAGGTTTTTTCTATTTCGAATCAAATCATCAACAATTGGGTTAATTTTTTTTTTTTAAATTACCAGATGGATTTTGTGGGAACAAAATAGAGAAAGTATTAGTTTCGATTTGGAATATAGAGGATTCATATAGAGGATTTTTGTAATTGTCTCTAATAATCTGGGTTTTTTTTTGCTTTATATATGTGAAACATTATCGTGAGAAATTCAATTAATTGATGATGATGAAAGCTAAATAGGAGGCTTCTGCTGTTTCCAAGCAGCTTGAGAGGTAGAATTACTACTTTAGAAATGGTCATTTTTGTCTTTTCCTTTCCTTTTACTTGTATTTGGTCCGTTATACTTATTCCCATTAACATCTTCGCTGTTATCTTATCTTGAACTGAAACTTATTGATTATACTTATTTTTGCAGAAAATAAGGGAGTTTCTCTTTTATATAATTTTTTTTTTGAGTTATCCTGATTGTGCAGTCGATCTAAGTAGATTTTCGAAAACATCAGCAATTTTTTTTTGGGAGCTGCTATTCGGCCAAATTCAGCGTGGCCCAAAAATGACCACACTAGTGAAATACCACTAAAGCCCTTCGTTTCACATTTGGCTTAATGGTCATTTTTCCCTCCAAAATACTTACCTCCAAAATTAGTCAATAAATATTGATTATCCCAAAATATTGGTCTCATAAATCATCATTCTCTCATGGGAAGATCAACCAACTTCATATGTATACCGATACTATTACGTATTTATTTTATTTTTGAATAAAATTTATACGGATAGGAAGATCAAAAGCCTTCGTATATGTATACATATATTATTTCGTATTCTTTTAAAATACAATTTATACGATGGGAAGATCAAAAGTCTAGTATCTATACATAATATTATTTTTTATACGGTATACAAACTTATACCATACACTTATGTTAAGAAAGTCTTCATTAAAGGCATAATTCACCACCCTTCCCCCTAACCTAAATATGAATGCTAACCTAGAAACTAGGTTGGACCCATTAAACATGGAAAATAAAACAAACATTGAAGAATAATGTTTGTAACATATTTTTACAAATATTCAAAGAATAATGCATATTCTTTGAAGAGGAAACTAAAAAAAGATACAAAAATAATATAGCCCGTTGATGAGGTAGTTGACAAATAGCCATTTATATAATAGCCGTTTATAATAAGGTCATTCGTATCGACCTATAGCTACCATATAAGTCCATTGACTAATATGGTTGTAGTTATATAACCTACGCTAATTATATCGTTGTGATTCATAATAATATCGACCGCTTGTATAATAGTCGGTTATATTAATTTCATTCATTCAGGTCATTCGTATCGGCCTATAGAAACCATATAAGTCCATTGACTAATATGATTGTAGTCATATAATCTATGGTAATTATATCGTTGTGATTCAGAGTAATATCGGTCGCTTGTATAATAGCCGTCTGTATAATTTCATTCATTAAGGTCATACGTATCGGAGTATAGCAACCATATAAGTCCATTGACTAATATGGTTGTAGTCACATAACCTTTGCTAATTATATAGTTGTGATTCATAATAATATCGACCGTTTATATAATAGCCGGTTATATTAATTTCATTCATTATGGTCATATGTATCGGCCTATAGCAACCATATAAGTCCACTGACTGATATGGTTGAAGTCATATAACATATGATAATTATATCGCTGTAATTCATAGTAATATCTACCGTTTATATAATAGCCGCTTATATAATTTAATTCATTATGGTCATACGTATCTACTATAGAAACCATATAAGTCCATTGACTAATATGGTTGAAGTCATATAACCTATGGTAATTATATCATTGTGATTCTTAGTAATATCGATCGTTTATATAATAGTTTTTATCTTAATTTCATACATTTCGGCCAATAGCAACTATATAAGTCCATTTACTAATATGGTTGTAGTCATATAACATATGATAATTATATTGTTAGGATTATTAGTAATATCGACCGTTTATATAATAGTTATTTATATTAATTTCATACATATCGGCCTATAGCATTCATATAAGTTCATTCACTAATATGGTTGCAGTTATATAACTTATGCCAATTATATCGTTGTGATTCTTAGTAATTTCAGCCGTTTATATAATAGTCGTTTATATTAATTTCATACATATCAGCCTATAGCAACCATATAAGTACATTCACTAATATGGTTATAGTCATATAACCTATGGTAATTATATCGTTTTGATTCTTAGTAATATCGGTCGTTTATTTAATAGTCGTTTATATAAGTTTATTCATTATGGTCATACGTATTGGGCTTATAGCAACCATATAAGTCTATTGACTAATATGGTTGAAGTCATAAAACCAAAGGTAATTATATCGTTGTGATTCTTGAAAATATCGACCGTTTATATAATAGCAGTTTATATTAATTTCATACATATCGGCCTATAATAACCATATAAATCCATTCACTAATATAGTTGTAGTCATATAAACTATGCTAATTATATCGTTGTGATTCTTAGTAATATCGACTGTTTATATAATAGTCATTTACATTAATATCATATATATCGGCCTATAGCAACCATATAAGTCCATTCACTAATATGGTTGTAGTCATATAACCTGTCCTAATTATATCGCTGTGATTTAGTGATATCGACCGTTTATATAATAGTCGTTTATATTAATTTCATACATATTGGTCCTATAGTAACCATATAAGTCCATTCACTAATATGATTGTAGTCATATAACCTAGGGTAATTATATCGTTGTGATTCTTAGTAATATCGGACGTTTATATAATAGTCGTTTAAATAATTTAATTCATTATGGTCATACGTATCGGGCCTATAGCAACAATATAAGTCCATTGACTAATATGATTAAAGTCATATAACCTATAGTAATTATATCAGTGTGATTCTTAGTAATATCGACCGTTTATATAATAGTCGTTTATATTAATTTCATACATATCGGCATATAGCAACCATATAAATACATCCACTAATATGGTTGTAGTTATATAACCTATGGTAATTATATCATTGTGATTCTTAGTAATATCGACCATTTATATTAATTTCATATATATATATATATATATATATATATATATATTGGTCTATGGCAACCATATAAGTCCATTCACTAATATGGTTGTAGTCATATAACTTATGTTAATTATATTACTGTGATTCTTAGTAATATCGACAGATTATATAATAGCCGTTTATATTAATTTCAAACATATCGGCCTATAGCTATCATGTAAGTCCATTAACTAATATGGTTATAGTCATATAACTTATGATAATTATATCATTGTGATTTAGTAATATCGACCGTTTATATAATAGCCGTTTATATTAATTTCATACATATCGGCTTATAGCAACCATATAAGTCGATTCACTAATATGGTTGTAGTCATATAACCTACTAATTATATCGTTGTGATTCTTAGTAATATCGATCGTTTATATAATTTCATTCATTAACGTCATACATATTGGCCTATAGCAACTATATAAGTCCATTGACTAATATGGTTGAAGTAATATAACCTATGGTAATTATATCGTTGTGATTCTTAGTAATATCGATCGTTTATACAGTAGCCGTTTATATTAATTTCATACATATTTGCCTATAGCAACCATATAAGTCCATTCACTAATATGGTTGTAGTCATATAACCTATGATAATTATATCTTTGTGATTCTTAGTAATATCGACCGTTTATATAATAGCCGTTTATATTAATTTCATACATATCGGCCTATAGCAACCATATAAGTCAATTCACTAATATAGGTCAGTCATATAACCTATGCTAATTATATCGTTGTGATTCTTAATAATATCGACCGTTTATATAATAGCCGTTTATATTAATTTCATACATATCAGCATATAGCAACCATATAAGTCCATTCACTAATATAGTTGGAGTCGTATAACCTATGCTAATTATATGGTTGTGATTCTTAGTAATATCGATCGTTTATATAATAGCCGTTTATATTATTATCATATATATCGGCCTATAGAAACCAAATAAGTCCATTCCCTAATATGGTTGTAGTCATATAACCTATGCTAATTATATCATTGTGATTCTTAGTATAATCAACTGTTTATATAATAGACGTTAATATTAATTTCATACATATCGGCATATAGCAACAATATAAGTCCATTCACTAATATGGTTGTAGTCATATAACTTATGCTAATTATATCGTTGTGATTCTTTGTAATATCGACCGTTTATATTAATTTCATACATATATCTGCTTACAGCAGCCATATAAGTCTATTCACTCGTATGACCTTGTTTATATAATAGTAGCAAATATGTAATTCGACATATTTTTATTGGTTAATATTAATTGTAATAATCTTCACCAAATATCTTAATTATAATAAAAAGAAAATCATGATTAAATTTTATAACTAAAATGTATTCTAACTTCTTTATTAGGAGGGAAAATAAGATGATATTTTTGGACTAAAATATCAAATACAATTTTCGGAGGGAAACAAAGGGAAAAATAAAAATATGATTGGAGGGAAATAGAAAGTTTTGAGTCTTTATATATCTCTTAAACAGAAAAACAATATTTCTAACTCTTTAAACAAAATAGATACTCTAAACATGAATGCTAGCGGATGGATTGAAGATGAATTCTATCCATGGTTTCGGATGGACGTTCCAGTTCGTACATCAAGCGTGATTATGTGGTAATTTTTTCAAAATATTTTCATGATTTGATAACTGTTAATTATTCCAACTAGCAATGAACGGTGAACCTTATCTTTATATTATGTTCTTGCAGTTTCCTCCAAAGAGCATTTTTGGCTATCTTCCTCCTATTTCCGTTAAAACATACTTCGATATAATGGGAAGGAATGAGTTGTGTCTTCCACAAGTAGTATTCAGAGAAGACTCATTAATGGTAGAAATAATTTGTTGTCGACAATAATCTGAAGAAAGGGAGTGTTCTACTCTTGGAACTAGTTCAGGCTACATCAGGGGCGGTGATCTTCTCTGTCGAAGTGCTAGGATAAACTAATATTTAGCTTGATAATTTCTTCTCTTTAGTTATATTTACTAACTTCAAGTGGATCAACGTAATGTATTAATATGATTGTTCTTTATAATATTGTTTGTGTTTTTTCCATTTATTATTGTTATATTTATTTATTTTAAGAAGACTATTGGTTTAAAAATAGCCAATTAAAATTGAGAAATTATTTAACAATATATTTAGTGTAGAAGTCCCCCTATTCTTTTCTATCATTTTACAACCAAGAACAAAATAAGGAAGATTAATTTTTTTTAAAGTTTAAAAATCGACATTACTTTGCTCATAGTGGAAAAATTAACACGAAAAATCAAAAATTGTATTTACCACTACAAAATTTTGGAGACCGATCCGTTATTAGTTAGAATTTAACCACCAAGATGAAGGTAAAGACTATGAGATAAAACCTATAAAGTGCACTATCACTATATGATAGAAGTGTAAAATTTTTTTTTAAAAAAATTCAAAATCTGTGAAGTGCACTGCCACTATATGGCAAAAGTTAAAAAAAATTCAAAATATGTATAGGCGGATGGATAAAGACAAACTTCTATAATTAAGTAGTCATGGAGGAGAGTAATAGTTGCATGGAGGAGTGCAATGGTGCATAGATTAGTAAAATTGACAACTGAAAAATGTAATGGTTGCATGAAGGAGTGGAAGGGACTACTGGGAAGTGTAATAGATGCATGGAGGAGTGGAAGTGACTGTTAGGATATGTAATGTCCGCATGGAGGAGCGGATATGGCTACTGGAAAGTGTAACAGTTGCATAGGGACTCTACAAAGAGACTTTAAGTCCTACTGGGAAGTGGACCAGCTTATAAGCTTAGCCAAACACCCTCTTAGTCACCAAGTTTTTTCACCGCTAAAGCCTAAAATATAAATAATTTTAGACAAATAATGATTTTCACTAGTTGCCTACAATATTAGAGATGAAACTAGTTTGTCACCAGTAACTTTAGATATTGTGACTAATGTTACTAAATAACTAGCGACAATTAATTTTTTTGGTGGAAAACTTGAGTAAATAAAACTATCGCTACAAAATTTTTGTTTCTTCACTAAATATATGTGCGTGTGCATTTAAGTACGACTCTAATTTTTTTTCAAAAAAGATAATAACAGTGATGAGCTTTTTATGCTACCTAATAATTTCATAGGTAAAATAGAGATGATACACCGATCGTCAATAATTTGTTTATGTTATTAGTGACAAAAACTAAGGTTGCAAAAAATATAAAACTTTTAGTGAGGAAACTATTTAGTAGCAAAAATATAACTAATTTTAAAATGAACAATTATTTGTCACCAATTATTTACAACATTAGTGACGAAACTAATTTATCACCAATAATATTAATTTTGTGGCTAATATTAATTAATATTTGGCGCCAATTCATTTTTTTACGGGAAACTTTAGTAGACAAAAATTTTGCTATAAAATTTATGTTTTGTCACTAAAAGTATGTGCCTCATGTATTTAAGTACGAAATATAATTTTAGTCACAAAAAATGGATAATTAGTGTCAAATTTTCTATTGTAGCTAATATTTTCATGGTTGAAAATCATATTTGTTGTAGTGACTTCTTAGTTAAAGCACTATATATTTAAGTGTTAGGGTTAGAAAGTATTACAATATTATTTTGGTAATATAGTAATATAGAAACTATAATACAATAGTTTAATCGTATTTTTTAGTATACTATGCGTATATTTTAGTTTATTTCATTTAATTGGTATAGTATACGTATATGTATATGAGTATAAATTGCTTTATGAAAAGTAGTGCCCTCAAAAGCTGTGCGAAGTTACCATAATACCCCCATTCTGGACATTTGGGCCATTCTTAGTTTGGCCAAATATATTTTCCGTTTTTTTTAAAAAGAATAACCAAAAAATTAGCCACGGATGGCTAACCTAAGAGCCCATTTAGACATAAGAATTTTTTTACTTTTCTCGAAAAAATTTCACTTTGAAATCAGTTTTTGACCATAAAATTTTCAATTTTCACTTGAACATGAATTTTAGATTTTTTTGAAAATTTGAAAAGCTTTAAAAAAAAGTTGGCTAACCTAAATCCTCCCATACTTAGCCAAGGTTGTTCTGTTGCAAAATTTAGGTTTCTATTATATTTTCATTTCCTTCGTGTTTAATTACACTTGTTCGCTTAGCTAAACAAATGTTAAGACGCTCAAATAAACCGTAGTATTATGGAATAAAAATAATTTAGTAAAATATGAATAAGAAATAAAAGCAATTTAGTAAAACATGAACAAAAAAAAAAGATAGAGAAAATAAAGAGATTTTCTTCTTCTTCAATTGTGTGTATTTTCCTATCTATTACAAGGCTTTTATATAGGCATAAAAAGTGAAGAAAATATGTCATGGAATATGTCATTGAACATACAAAATATGTCATTAAGCATTTGAGATGAAGATCATGGAAGAAGAGTAGACATCCACCATAATGTGATATTTATCATAACACTCCCCCTTGGATGTCCATAGATAATGTGTCTTGTTAAAACTTACTAGAAAAAAACCCTATAGGAAAAAATTTCAGTGAAGGAAAAAGAGTACACATGTTTAAAAATACGCCTTTTGGTTGCCTCGTTAAAAACCTTGCAAGGAAAAACCCAGTGGGACAAAACCTTATAAGGGAAAAAGAGTAAAACGCGTATTAACTCCCCCTGAGGAGAGCATCAATTCGCATACTTGATCGTTCACATACCAATCTTGTACACTAGCTTCTTGAAGGTTGACGTCGGTAGAGATTTGGTGAACAATAAGAAAATAACAATATCCCCGCAAGGGAATCGACAATAAGGAGTAAATACATCCCGGCAATAGGTTCAACTATAGCCAAACTTGTTTCAACATTTAACTTCGCAACAGAACCCTTGTCCAGAACCAATATTCAACTATAAGCAATTTTCACGAGATTAATCATAGCTCTTGTCCAACACAGAGAATCAACAACTTACGCATTTGTAGTACTTATTATGAACATAACAATTTCAATTTAAGACTCACAGACACGCTTGACACCAATGTATAAATACTCGTCACCATACCTATACGTCGTACTTAACAAATAACACATAGTAAAAAGGCTCGACTCCTAATCTTTCAAGCTAAGGTTAGACCAAACACTTACCTCAAACTTTCACGACCAATTCAAACCTCAAACACCGCTTTTCCTTTAGAATTCTCCTCCAAACAACTCGTATCTAGTCCAAATTGATTTCACAACATTAATGAATGCTAAAGAATTCATACCAAATGCTTAATTATAGGTTTTCTATCATTTTTTTCCAAAAAGTCAAAAATTGACCTCGGGCCCGCTTGGTCAAAACTCGAGGTTCGGACCAAAACTCACTCACCCATTCACCCATGAGCCCAAATATGCAATTAGTTTTGAAATTCGACCCCAAATCGAGGTCTAAATCCCAATTAATCAAAAATCCCTAACTCTACTAAAATTTCTAATTTCTACCATAAAAACCCTAGATTTGAAGATGAAAATAGATGAAATGCAATGGAAAATCGAAAGAGAAAGGTTTAGAATCATATACCAATATTTTGGGGAAGAAATTGTTCTTTGAAAATCTCCTCAATGCTCCCAAATTTCGAAAATATAAAGTAAATGGGTTATGGTTGTTTTTGCTTCTGTTTTAAAATCACTAGGCAGGCCTTCATCGCGTTCGCGATGGGCCTGTCTCGTTCGCGAAGGGTCAGGCCAATTAGCCTTCGCATTCGCGTATAGTGGCTCATGTTCGCGGAGCATTGACTCCTCGAGCCTTTGCTTTCACAGGCCAATGTTCGTGTTCGTGTTCGCGTAGAGCAAAATCCCCTTCCCCCTGCCCGGGCCCAAAGACCTTCGCATTCGCGAAAGGTAGCACCTCCCAAAGCTTCGGGTTCGCAACTTGTTTCTCGCATTTGCGTAAAAGGAAAATTCATTCAGACTCACTTACCCTCCACGTTTGCGAGAGTCCTTCCGCGAACGCGAAGAACAAAGTTCCAGAACACTAGAAACTAAAAACTTGCAACTTGTTCTAAGTTTAAAACCTTCCGAAACTCACCCGAGCCCTCGGGGCTCCAAACCAAACATGCATACTAACTTAAACACATCATATGAACATATCCATGCGATCAAATCACCAAAATAACATCTACAACTATGAATATAGCATCAAAATCATGAAATCATTTAAGAACATCAAATTTTTCAATTTTTCTCAAATACGGTCTGATTCACGTCATTTCAAGTCTGTTTCCTACCAAATTTCACATACTCAACTTAAATCACATATAAGACCTGAACTAAAATACGAGCCCGATACCATTAAATTTCGAACACATTTTATTTCCAAAAACTCATAAATATTTCCTAAAATAATTTTCTTTAAAAATTTATTTCTAGGGCTTGGGACCTCGAAATTCAATTCCGGGCATACGCCCAAGTCCCATATTTTCCTACAGACCCTTTGGGACTGTTAAATCACGGGTCCGGGTCTGTTTACCCAAAATATTAACCGAAGTCAACTTAAATTTATTTTAAAGGCAAAATTTATCATTTTCACATATTTTCACATAATGGCTTTCTGGCTACGCGCCCGATTTGTGCACGAAATCGAGGTGATCTAGAAATAGGTTTTCAAGACCTCGAAACAAATAATTTATTTCCAAAATAAGTGATGACCTTTTGGGTCATCACATTCTCCATATCTAAAACAACCGTTCGTCCTCGAACGGACATAAGAAGGAAGTACCTGAGTTGGAGAAAAGATAGGGATAACGGCTCTGCATATCTGACTCGGAATCCTAGGTCTATGCCTTAGCAGGATAACCTCTCCACTGAACACGAACATAAGGAAAACTCTTCAATCTCATCTGACAAATCTTCCGGTCTAGAATAGTTATCGGCTCCTCCTCATAGGACAAGTCCTTGTCCAACTGGATAGTGCTGAAATCTAACATATGGGATGGATCGTCATGATACTTCTAAAGCATGGACATATGAAACACTGGATGCACGGCTGCGGCAACACAAGTCTGTAATCCATCTCTCCCACTCGATCAAGAATCTCAAACGGACCAATGAACCAAGGGCTAAGCTTGCCTTCTTTCAAAATCTCAATCATGCCCTTCATAGGCGATACCCGAAGCAATACCTACTCACCGAACATGAATGCCAAATCATGAACCTTACGATTGGCATAACACTTTTGCCTGGACTGATCTGTACGGAGCCTATCCTTGTAAGGCCCCGTAAAATTTTATGCTTAAAACCTAGTAGCTCGTAGTGCCAAGGTCCGAATAGGTGTTAGGAATATGTAGAATTCTTCGCGGTGAGCTTTCTCGCCACGGTTCGGACACTTTTTACTGATTTTGCACTTAAAAATCAAAAGAATCGATTTTTTCAGAAAATTATCATTTTGCGGTCCAGAATACAATCGCAAATCAGCTATGCAGACCGCATTTCTGCCGCAGAGTGAAGCAGAAGGGTTGTCAAAAATTGATGTTGAAAATGCGGTCCATTATGCGATCGCATAATCAATATGCGGACCGCATAATCGTCGCATAAGTTCCTCAGGGATTTGTGGAGGTCAATTCTGCGGCGCATTATGCGACCGCAGAACAGAAATGCGGACCGCATTTCTGTCGTAAACCCAGGCTGAAAAGTCTGATTTTTGGAGCACTTCTGCGGTCCATTATGCGGACCGCATTTCCACTCTGCGATCGAAGAGTGCGACCGCAGACCTGACTCGGCTCTAGATTTTCTAATTTTTCAACCCGATCTCTTCTTCAATAAAACGACCCAACACTTCATTTTTACACATTTTCTGGGTAGAACTAGAGAGAAGGAAGAGAGGGTTCTTGAGAGAGAGAGTCTCATCCTCTTCAACTGATTTTCCAAAGTCATCCAAGCCCGGAAAATTCCAACTACTTGTCTTCATCTCCACTCTTGCAGGTAGAATCCCCAACCCTTTTTCATTGATTTTAAACTTTTAAATAAAAGGGGGAATTCTCATGAACTTATCCTTGAAAATGGAAGTTTAAATACACATGCATGTTCTTTAAAACCTAAAATCTAGTAGGAGGGATTGGGTAGGAGTAAAGAAGTATTCAAAGAGGGATTGATAACCTAAATGAGTTTGACTAGCAATTGTGAACTTCAATTCTAAGTTATGTGTATTAATTTGTGTACTGTATTGACGTTGCTAGATTATTTTCGTGAATTGGAAGTAGGAATTAGAAAGGAATCCAGCTTCAAGTATGTATGGCTAACCTTAACCTTTGTAAAATCGCATTGTTTGGTGTTCAAATACTTGGTATATGATGTCTCCATGAATTAGTTGTGAAGTTAAACTCTTGTGAACAGGATATGTTTACTTGTGTGAACTATTTGTGAATTCATGTAAATATTGTGCCTTATGCGTTGTTGGTTAAGACATCCGCTATGATTGTGCAAGTAAATGGCAATAAACTAAGTTGTGATTGCGAATGTGTCATGCGGCAAGGACTGTGGAACATATGATAGAGAGGAATCGTGATTGGTGAAATTGAAATAACTGTGATAACATCCCTTGTGGATAGTCGTGGAAAACTATTATTGTTATCTAAATGGTATAACGGGCTGTTGAAAAAGGATGGAAATGGTATGGATAGTTACCTAAACCTTGTTTGTGAATTGTGACTTGTTCGGTGGGATCGGGTTGCGCGCCGCAACACGAAGTAATAAGGTGCGGGTTATGGTGATAAGGGTGGCTAAGGTAATAAGGGCGGCCAAGGTAATAAGGGTGGAAAGTGATCGATATCACTATTGAAATGAAATATGAGAACATTGTGAAATTGAAAATGTGGAAATGATAATGGGGAAAGGAGAGTTTGTTAACTTGTTTGCCTTGATTGTCTTCCTTGTGTATACTCAATTGTTGCTTCCTCCTATTGTTCAATACTTGTGTATGGCTTGAGGTTACTCAGGTTAAGGTTTGTTATACATACCAGTACAATTCAAATGTCTTGACGTCCTTTTTGTCGGGGGCTCTACATTCGTATTATGATTGTAGGTGGATCCGCAGCAAGTACTCCAGCCCACCGATCGTAGCTCCCCCTTCGTCTTCCATCAGCTTTTTGGTGAGCCCCACTCCTTTCGGGGCTCTGCGTGGCTCAGGCCACATATGTTCGGAGTTTCACCTTTTGATCTAGGTGTTTTCCACGTAAAAATCTCTGTGTTCTTTATTTCTGTATTTTAATTCCGCAAACAGTTGTAGTTAGAACACCTAGAATAACCAGGTTCTTCTAGTGCAAAAATTAGGTTCCACACAAATCACCCCCTCTAGTGTGGTATTGACGTTTAGAACATCAATTGGTATCAGAGCAGGTTATCCTTGAAGAGGCTAATACCTTAGGAAAAGATCAACAATGAGTGCACTACCTGGGAACTGGGAAGGGCAATCCACTGCTAGGCCTCCACGATTCAATGGTTTGTACTATTCTTGGTGGAAGAACATAATGAGAGATCACATTATAAGGGAAGATTATGAACTTTGGGACATAGTCACTGATGGCCCCCTAGTAACCACTAAGAAGAATGCTGAAGGAATTGATGTGCCAAAAACAAGGGCTGATTGTACTGCTGAGGACCTAAGGAAATAGGAGAAAGATGCTAAGGCCAAGAAGTGGATTGTATGTGGACTAGGACCAGACGAGTACAGCAAGATCCAAAGCTGTACAACTGCTAAGGAAATATGGGACACTTTACAAGTGGCCCATGAAGGAACACCTCAAGTGAAAAGATCAAGAGGAACACTTCTGTATTATCAATATGAGAATTTTACTATGAAAGAAGGAGAAACTATCCAGGAGATGTATACTAGATTAACCACTTTGACAAATGAACTTGAATCTCTTGGAAGGACTATCCTTGAAGAAGTCAAGGTTGAGAAGATTCTGACAAGAGTTCTGCCAGTCACATGGGAAAGCAAGATCACTGCTATTCAGGAATCCAAGACCATTGCTACCCTCAGATTGGATGAACTAATTGGAAATTTAACTGCCTATGAAATGAGGAGACAAACCATGAAGATGGACACTCCCAAAAAGGAGTAGAAGCTTAGCTCTCAAAATTACTGAAGGTGCAGATTTGGAAGATGATGAAATGGCTATGATCACTAGGGATTTCAAGAAATACCTGATGAGAGGAAAGGGATCTTCAAAAGGTACAAACTTCAACAAATCAAGAGCTCCGAAGAAACAGACCAATAAAGGATGCTACAAGTGTAGTAAGACTGACCACATGATCAAAAACTGTCCTCAATGGGAAATTGAGTGGAAGAAAGAAAGAGCTGAATGAAGGAACACGAAGAAGGAATAGGTTCAACCAAAGAGAAACAAAGGTTCAACCAAGGCTATGGTTACTGCTTGGGGTGAAACCTCTGATGAAGACTGAGAAGATGAAGCTGAAGAAGAGCAATCTCTTATGGCCATTGGAGAATCAGATGATGAGTAGGAGGTAAGTATTCTGCATCTCAAGGACAAAATTAAATTTCTGTCTAAAGGTAGGTTGGCTGAGCTATTATTAGACTTCATTGATGAGTCTGAAATAGCTAACAATGAAAAGGAAGTTCTGTCTAGGGAATGTATTATCCTAAAAGCAAAATGCAAAAGTCTAGAATCTAGAGCTGATGAGAGTGATAATAAAAATGCTGAGTTGAAGAACCAGGTTCTTGAACTTGACAATAGTATTCTAGAACTTAGGTCAGAAAATCTAAAACTGAAACTAGGAACTGGAAAGAAGAAAGCTGATCACTTATTTCTCACTCTAGAAGAAAATCTAGGAAAAATGAAAAATGAACTATACAAGAAAGATGAATTGATTAAGGTTCTAGAAGAAGATCTTGGAAAGGTGAAACATGAACTAGACAGAACTTGCAAATGGAATAAAGCTTTTGATGCTCTTTCCTGGTTGCAAGAGCATCATAGCAGCAATAAAAGAGGACTTGGCTATGGGACTCAAGCTCCAAAATGGGATCCAAAAAGCAAGTACCTCACTCTTCCTGAAAACAAAATCTACACACACTGTGGTAAGACTGGCCATTACAAATATGAATGTAATGCAAAAGAAATGGCCAGTCAAAAGAACAAAGTTTTTGTTAAAGAAAAGACTAAGTTGCCAGGATGGTCAAGAAGGAATTTAATTCATCCTTTTGCTTATAGAAAGGGACCCAAACTAGTTTGGGTTCCTAAAACTAACCCCTGATTTACTTTTGTAGGTCCAAGTGAAAGGGAGGAGCCAAATATGGTACATGGATAGTGGCTGCAAAACATATGACTGGGGACAAGGACCAGTTCCTTTCACTTGAGGACTTAAAAGGAGGTAATGTCTCATTTGGTAATGGAAAGAAAGGTAAGATCATTGGGGTGGGAAAGGTAGGCAAGACTGATTCTCATTCAATAGAGAATGTCTACCTGATAGATGGCTTGAAATACGGTTTAATAAGTGTGTCACAATTGTGTGACAGAGGTAACCTTGTGGCTTTTACCTCCACCAAATGCCTTGTGATTAACCTTACCACTGACAAGATTGTTTTGCAGGGAAAAAGAGTTAATAATATTTACATTGTAGATTTTTCAACTCTTTCAGAAAATGAACTCACTTGCATAAGTGTGTTAGTTAATGATCCCCTCTTATGGCACAAAAGACTTGGTCATGCCAATCTAAATCAGCTAAACAAATTAGTCTCCAAGGACTTGGTTGTAGGTTTACCTAATATCAAGTTCAAGGAAGACAAAGTTTGTGAGGCATGTGCAAGGGGGAAGCAGGTAAGGTTATCCTTCAAATCCAAGAAAATAGTAAGTACGTCTAAGACATTGGAACTGGTTCATATTGATCTATGTGGTCCAATGAGAACCATGAGCAGAGATGGAAAGAAGTATGTAATGGTGCTAGTTGATGACTGTAACGACCCGACCGGTCGTTTTGAGTACTGGTGCTCTGTTCAGCAGTCGGAGGCCATGAACAACTTCATTTCAGGTATTATGACTTGTACGCGTGGTCAGAATTTGATTTCGGGAAATTCGGAGTTGATTTGGGAAGAGAATTCTCTTTTGAGAAGCTTAAAGTCAAAAGAATGAACTAGGATTTGAATTACAAGTAAACGACCTTGGAATCAGGATCTGAAGGTTCCAGCAGGATCGTATGATGATTTCAGACTTGGGCGTATGCCCGGATTGGGTTTTGGATAACCCGGGAGTGTTTTGGCGCCTATTGTGGAAGTTAGCATTTTAGAAGAAATTTCATAAGTTTGGTTTGAAGTGCATATCAGGGTTATCAACGTCCGTTTTGAATTCCAAGACTGTGAATAGCTCCGTATAGTGATTCAGGAGTTGGGGGCGCAATCGGAAGTGAATTTGGAGGTCCGTAGACCATTTTGAAGCCATTTGGCTAAAGATAGAAAGTTGAAGGTTTTGGAAAGTTTGACTGGGGGGTTGACTTTTTGATATCGGGGTCGGAATCAAATTCCAAAAGTTGGAGTAGGTCCGTAATTTCAAATATGACTTGTGTGCAAAATTTTAAGTCAATCGGACGTGATTTGATAGGTTTCGGCATCGAAAATAGAAGTTGAAACTTCAAAGTTCATAAAGCTCGAATTTGGGGTGTAATTCGTGATTTTAGCATTGTTTGATGTGATTTGAAGCCTCGAGCAAGTCCGGAATGTGTTTTGGGATTGGTTGGTATGTTTAATTGGGGTCCTGGGGGCCTCGGGTGGAATCCGGGAGGTTAACGGATCAAAAATTTGGATATTTGAAAAGGGGCAACATCTGCTGCTTCTGTCAAAACCGCTTCTGCAGCTCTTGGACCGCAGAGGCGAGACCGTAGAAGCGATCCTGTGATCGCGAAAGTGGAAGGGGCCAGGCCCAGGGGAAACCGCAGAAGCGGACCCCAAGACCGCAACAGCGGTAGGCCCAAACCACAGAAGCGGTTCTATTTCCGCTTATGCGGACTCGCAGAAGCGAGTTCTCGACCGCAGAAGCGGCCCAGTCTCTTTGGCCATTTTCCGCAGAAGCGGTCCTACGTCCGCTGAAGCGGAACCCACAGAAGCGGGATTTCTTCCGCAGAAGCGGAAATTACATGAGGCAGAGGGGTCATTTTAAGTCGAATTTTTGGTTCATTTCCCTCATTCCTCACTTCATGGGGCGATTTTTGGAGAGCTTCAAAGAGGGGCTTCGTCATCTATGTTAAGGTAAGACATCACCATTACTTTTGAGTTAAATACATTGATTATGAATGAGATTAAGCCTGAAAATTAGTGTAAATATTGGGTTTTGGTGGAAAAACCTAGAAAATTATAATCTTGAATTTTGGCCACGATTTTGAGTATGGAATTAGGATAAAATCATATATTTTAATTCTTAAGGTCATGGGTAACTTTTACCTTCGAGAAAATTTGGATTCCGGGCATGTGGGCCCGAGGGCATTTTGGTCAT
>MU746711.1:0-30729 GCA_026770625.1 Nicotiana glauca
TGTGTTGTCTATTTGGGCCATTGATTTTGTTACTTGGTCCAATTATATTTTGTATTATATATGGTATATATATATATTTTTTTATTTCTTGTATTATCTCTTGTATTTTCTTGTATTTTCTTGTATTTTCATATTATATTTTTTATTTTTTTTCTGTATTTTTGTATTTTACTCTTGTATTTATTATTCCTTGTATTTTCTTTGTATTTTTCTTTTTAATTTTCTGATTTTTCTCGAATTAAAGAGTAATTAATTTCTATTTTTGGTATTTTCTAATTAATACGAAAAATGGTATTTTGTTTTGATTTTCTTTGCTTTATTTTCCAAAAATAAAAACAAATCATGGTATTTCCACACAATTATCAATAAGTTTCCATACAAAAAAACATTTTTACACATATTTTTTGGAATAATTTACTCGGGACAAAAATCACGTGCTCACAATTATATTAAGCGGTTCCTAAATTTATTTATTAAAGAAACTGGTATGTCTATTAACTATGCTAAATCCAGACTTAGTCCAAACGACATTACTTCTTACTTTGCAAACTTATTCAATATGAAACTAAGTTTTGAATTTAGAAAATACCTTAGTTTTCCCATTTCAACCCAAATCCCAAGGACTTCCAATTTATCATTGATAAAATGCGTACTAAACTCTCACTATGGAAATCTAATTTTCTAAATATAACTGGAAGAACTATGTTAGCAAACTCATAGTGTTATACCCTCTCATGTAATGCAATACACAATTATCCCTACAAAAATCTTGAGCCAAATAGATAATATCCAGAGAGATTTCATATGGGGTACCACTAATACTAAGAAAAAACTTAACTTAGCGATTTGGAAAACTGTCATAAAGGATAAATCAGAAGGAGGGCCAGGAATCTGCCCAGCTTTAAAAAAAATACGGTCTTACTAACAAGCCTAAGTTGGAGACTTCTTAATTATCCTAACAATCCTTGGGCCCAACTACTTGTCAGTAAATATGCCTATAAAAAACCCTCTATAAATTCTTCTT
The DNA here is from genome assembly GCA_026770625.1 of Nicotiana glauca. Taxonomy (NCBI): domain Eukaryota; kingdom Viridiplantae; phylum Streptophyta; class Magnoliopsida; order Solanales; family Solanaceae; genus Nicotiana; species Nicotiana glauca. Next base: position 1,025 of record MU746711.1, read on the forward strand.
TTATTTGGCAACTCTAGTGAAAGGTTGAAAAATATTCATGCAAGGAACCTTGTGACACCCTTGTAGAAATTCTAATATTAATGTTTGGACGTCCAGATAGATCCATAATGCCCCTAGCCTTAGAAATAGAATAGAAGGCCCTATCCATCTATCGGATTATAGCATCTCTCTTCAACAACTGATTAATGGTAATAACTGAAATTTATCAAAAATATTATTTGTTCTCCCTAGCCCCTTAATCAAAAATATTAATGCCACTTTAATATCTAGTCACTCGAGTGGTAAAAATCATATGACTTGGGATATGAGTAGCAATGAATTGTTTACCTCTAAGTCGTGTTATAAGCTTTTACAAGAAAACTACTCGACTAATTCAGAAAATAAGCCTGATTATAAATGGATTTGGAATCTCTAATACCTTAATAAAATTAAGTTCTTTTTTTGGCAGTGTATGCATAATAAAATACCATGTAGAGCCTACCTCCACCATATTGGAATTAATATTGATTCCAATTTCCCCATTTGCAAAGAAGGGCCGCCACTCATATCTTCATTAGGTGTCCCTATTGCTATCCGTTTCTGGTTAAAACCCACTCATGACTAGTGAGACCTATTAATCTAGGCTCTGGTACCAACTTATCACGACCCTAAATAGGACCCGATCGTGATGGCGCCTATCGTGAAATAAGACCAGCCGATACAAACCCCCAAACCAACTAAGCAGTTATAATAATTCATTTCAAGTCATTAATAAGCTATAAATCTCAAAATAAAGAGTAGAATAGAAAAGTGTGAAAACAGGCATAGCCCGACATTGGGGTGTCACCAGTTATGAGCAATTACAATACGTCTAAGAGTATGAAAAGGACAATATAGTCTAAATGAAAACAAGTACAAAGTGAAATAAAGATATGAAGGAGAAGCACTAGGCTGCGAACGCCGGGAAGCTACCTAGTCAACTCCGAACAAGCCTGTTGGAAAGCAAATCAGCAATCGCTAGCATGGCCCAAGACTCCTGAATCTGCACACAAGGTGCAGGGAGTGATGTGAGTACGCCAACTCAGTAAGCAATAAAATTAAAGGCAGTTGAGCGATAAGAAAATATGTTAAACACTGTGAGCATGTAATTTTTGCCCTATATGAATTACTCCTATAAAATCCAAGAAAATAGATTTTTTCCAATTAATTGCCATTTTATAGGATTTTTTGTAGGATTTTATTAATTATTTGTATTTTTATACATATTTAATTTTTATTAAAACCATAAAAAAATGTCAAAATTACCATGCATTGCATTTAGGTTATGTTTTTATATTTTTATATTTTTAGGATTAATTGGTTAATTATTTGTTTTATTAAAAAATAAAATCCCAAAAAGTGGTCCATTTTATATTTTTACCTTTTAATTTTTAGATTAGTGATCTTTCTCTTTTAATGAAAGATTTAGTAATTTTTTTAATTATTGTAATTAGATAATTAGTTTAATTTTCCAATTTAGATTAATTTAGGATTTTTAAATATAGGATTTTGTTTAATTTAAAACAAAGGAAGAAAAAAGGGAAATAATTGGATAATTGAACAAAAGGGTTTGATTGTGAATTTGGACTGATTTTTAGCCCAAAGTCAGCCCAAATCTTGACCCAGACCCAAACCCATACCAGCCCATACCCAAAAATTTGGTCCAGTCCCCATACTTAACCAAACGACCCTGTTTTTGCTCCATTGAATCCTAGTCGTTGATCTCGTGTGATCCAACGATTGGGAATTGGTTTAGTTTTTCATATACATATGTCTGAAAACCCTTTCCCCTATTTCGGAACCCCTTCACTCTATCTCTAACACCCAAACCTAAAGAAACCCTAGCCGCCCCAATTTCCCCCATCGTCTTCGCCGCCAACTAGCATCGAAAATCGCCTCATGGCGGTTCCAGTGTTCCAAACACCACCAAATCAACACCCCAGACCCCCGTCATCTCCTCTTTCCAAATCTCCAAACCAATCTTCTCGAATCACTCTCAAACGCCTCGAATTTCAAATCTGAAGTTTCAATCCCAAAAACCTTAAATTAGCCCAAAACTTCACCAGGTTGTCTCCTCACTCCCCTCACCCCTAATACCTTACTGGTTTGCCCAAAAGGCCCCTCAAAATCAAGCAATTCTAGATCCAAATCTTGAAACCCTAGAGACCTATGCTGAGTGATTCCGGAAGAATTAATGGCTCAAACCTACATGAGTCAACTGCTTTTGACGAGAGCAATTGATTCATGTGGGTTTGATTCATTTTCAAGCTTTCTAGAATCAGTTCCAAACTCTAGCAAAATTCACCAAAGCCCATGTTTGTATCTTATGTTTAGGTTAGTTAATTCCTCTTTATGTTCTGTCATTCCTTCTTCGCTTAGATTTTTCTTTTCCCTCTTCATGTTTTGTTTCAGTATTAACCACATAATTTTAGGGTTTTTCTTCTTTTAAAACTGTTAATTATTTGTTTACCCATTGATAATTAGACTAATCAAAGCATGCTAGAATTTCATTTCAATTTGCATAGAATTTAGGCTGATTAAGGTTAACTTTTAGTTTGTTATAATTTGCATGACTGCTCTGTTCTTGTTTCCATTTTCGTATTTGTTCCTCTCTATTGTAGTTGCAATATTTAGAATGGTTTCAGTCAGATTTTCAAATATTAATTAATTAATTTGTTTTGATTTATTAGTTAAGTAGTCTGATTTCTAGGGTTTCTTCACAACTTTCTTCCAATCTTGGTTTGATTGTTTGTTCAGATGTCATATGTTTAAATTCAGCATTTAGAGTTAATTAGATCAGCTCTTATTAATTAGGCAAATATTAGTGTTTTAATTATATATTTTTAATTTTGGACCCTGAATCCTTATGGACGGGTCCTTGTCTGTCTTGAATTGCAAATCATCAGAACATGTAGGGTCTTAATTGAAATAAAATAAACTTAGAACAAAGTTGAAATAGTTAGTAATTAGAAGGGTGATAATGGACTTTTACATAGGCTAGTATGAGAATGTTCTAGATTTTGCACAGTTGTCCCTATCCTTAGCATAAAAATGCTGGTATTGGATAAGGAAAAGGACAGATAGCTATAAAATATGTTGTACTATCCTGAAAGTTCAGAATTTTAGGTTAGAATATGTCTTTTTATGCCTTTTTGTACACTCTATAAAAGAAAAACATTCCCTAACTCACACACAGAGATTTCAACATCATTTTCTGCACTCAAAAGTTATGAAAAAAACATATAGAGATACTAGTCTTTTTTCTGAAAAATCCCTACTAATTCTGAAAGATACCAAGATTAGATACAAAAACACTCAAAAAATGGGTTTCTCTTAGCTGTGGATTTTTTCTGGAAACACTGGGGTTTTTAGCTGGGTTTGCTGGTTGAAACTGTTGGTTTTCTTGCTAATTTCTAGTTGAAACTTATGAGTTAGCTTCTGTCTAATTGTTACGGATTTAAGCTTTGAATCAGCCTCATTTATTGACCTTTATTTGGTCCTCTTTGTTGCTGTGTTTTGGATCATTTCTAGGTATGTAATCACACCCTCGTTATGAAATGAATCTTCTTGTTCAAATCTGATTTTCTTCATGTCTATGTGTGTGTAATCACATGATTCAGTGGTAGAAACTAGCGTGTGTTCAATTTTTATCAACTCTCTTATGTCTTGTATGATCTCTGGTAGTATAAAGATGTTATTATATCTATCCCGATTCTCATAAACTATAATTCTAATTGTAGTAGTTTTATGTTCAAGAAAAAAATGACATTAAAGATGTGAATCTGACCACCAGTGGGTCACATTCACCCCATAACAATGCATATTTTGTTGTTTTATTTTGTTGCTTCAGAAATTAGTAGAAGCATGGCAGGTGTTTGACCATGTAGTTGAGTGGCAGACAGTCTTGGTCAGTTTGAAGCTGAGAACAGTAGCAGCTCAAAAAAATTCTTTTTTTTTTGTTTTTGTTTCGATTTAGCCTAAGGTATTGATTCTTATGTAAAGTAAAAATGCAGTTTATATCTATTTTGTATCTTTTTGTAAAGCTATCATATCCTTTCCCCTTTTTAATTCTAAAACTTGTAATGGACTGGACTTATAAAATTTATAGGCTAGTTAGTGCAGCTACAATAGTTATTTAGCTATATCCTAAATGTAGACAAGTATAATGCATGTTTAAAACGCAATATGTGGCTGCTGAGTACATTCTGTCTTTAACCACTGTTGATTCCAGCAATTTTAAAAGTTGACTGCTGATCCATGTTTAAAAATGGTGTAGATTCGAATTTGGTCTTTTTATTATTAGACACATGTTAATAAGTTAAGGCCCATCATGTTAAGAATATTGTTTAAAGATCTATGCAAATGTTGGTATAAAAGTTTGTTGTGATTTCAGTAGGCTCTAGTATTTAAAATTTGATCCTTAGAACAACTAGGACTGCATATGGACCAGATCATGACGCCTAGCCCAAAAATTGGAACTCTGTTTGTTCATTTCTCTTTTGTCTTACGTTTGGGCTCAGTTTTGAGCCCAGTTGGTGATAGCTTTCACTACCTTTTCTTTAACGCCCGTTTAATGATATACTAGGCCTGCTATTGGCCCAGTTCTTGGTTCAAATAACTATAGGCATGTTTTACATTTCCCTACCCATAATCAATGTCTTAAATAAAAAATAGTTATAAGTAAGAATGTCCTTCTATTACTTTAATTAAATAAGCCTTCTAAAATTGAGGTGTACTATCTTTCATTAAACCCATAACTCATGGCCCTCATAAATGAGATTAAGAGCTAATATTTGTAGTTGCTATAGTTAAATATATTTTTTTAAAGGGAAAAATGTTGGAGGTGTGCCATCCATAAATTAGATCATCCATGGCCTTCACAAATATTGTTACTTAGCTATTAAAAATGAATCTTTGTAGTTGTTTTAGGCACGCTACATTAAATTATCATGGTTATGGTTTTGTGATTTGTAAACTGCTAAAATCCGGGTGTACATTTCATGTGACCCAAATTCAACTTCCAACAATATTAAATAAAACGTGTCACGAGCCCGGGTACATTTTATGTAGTGTGGTTTAAGATGTGTTTTAAATAATATTGAATTTTCCTAAAATATAGTAAAAGCGGTTTAAAAAGTCGTAAAAATGCACATAGGTTTAAATGCGTAATTAATCAGGTAATAAGCCAATATTAACAGTTTAAGAGATCGTGATCAAACCACGGAACTCGGGAGTGCCTAACACCTTCTCCCGGGTTAACAAAATTCCTTACTTAGAATTTCTGGTTCCGTAGACTTTTGAATAAAGTCAAATTTCCTCGACTTGGGATTTTAAAATAATCCGGTGACTTGGGACACCAAATAGACTATTTCAAGTAGTGACTCTAAAAAATTAAATAAAATAATTCCATCTCGGGTGGTAAAAAGGAGGTCTGACAGCTCTGGTGACTCTGGTGGGGAACGAAACCCAGAACTTTGGTTCAGGGTTCAAGAATTTGAGCTTAGAATAACTGTTATAGTTGGATTTATTTATTATATGATTTTTTATGTTTGAGGCTAATGTGCTAAATTCTGTTTTTACCGCTTTGATATTGTTTGGACTGTATATAAATTATTACGAAACCCTCTTCTCTCTTAGTCTTCTAAATCATCTAGGAAGTGTGCACTTCGTGTAACTTCTTTTTTGTTAGAGTCATATCCCAATTTTAGAATGAGGTTCGGACAAGTTGCAAAGCCGGTGAAGCTTGTTTATTCCCGGTACATTGCCCCCTTTCGGCTCGAGCTGTCCACTCGGGTAAGCTAGTTTTAGAATAATACACCTAGGTTTTAAACCTAGTATAACATAACCTCATGCCAGATCCCCAGTAGAAACCCTTGTTTGCATCACGTGCATTTGACTTTGAGGACTCAACACAGGGGTTAGATCCGTCTAGAACAGGTGTACTCGAAATCAAAAGACCATCCTGATGCATTTTACATGCTACTTGTACATTTATTTGCTTCGGATTGCATGTTGACTGACTCTAGAATAAGGGAGAAAAACTAGAAAAATCAAATTAAGGTATGAGAGAGTAATTACCCGTCTTTGGAAATTTGGTGTCCAAAAAGTATCAGAACTCTCCCAAAATTTTGCAAAAAAAAGAAAAGAAAAAGAGACAAAAATGGAAAATTAATTCAAAAAGTATTTCATGTTTTTCTGTTGCGTCAAAATTGCCCAAACTATGCAAGTTTGATTCTCACCGGATGTGGGATACGTAGGCAACCCTCACCGGGTTCAACTCCATTTTTGCAAAACATAACCCAAAAATATGAAATGTTGTTATTTTGTCATAAATAAAATTAGGTAATGCCGTTCTTGTCTAACTAGCCAAAATATCCCCAAAAGGGTGCCGTAAGGCTGCTTTTGCAAGAATAGCCACCTATGGTCCTTTTTCAAATTTTTGGCTCATTAGCAAACACAACCCTCAAATCTTCTTTCCTAAGGTGCTGAAGGACCGTATTTTCAAAGGTGTTTTTGTTTTGAATTGCAATTTTTAAAAATTGATAACTTTCTCGTGAATCAGAATAAATCATGATCTTTTAACCGATCACTTTAAATAAATGTGCAGGATGAGCACTATTGAAAATGAACCATTTACAGTCCTTGAGAAAATCCCGTTAGAACTCCATATGTGGTGGAATGACTTAGGGAAAGTCAGCAGAGATACTATGATAAAAGCTTTGGGCGGTCTCATTGGTCTTTTAAAAATTAAGCCGAGGTTGGATATAATTGAGGCTTTAATACCTTTTTAGGACCCGGCGCATAACGTGTTCCATTTTTCTGATTTTGAGCTAACCCCTACGCTTGAGGAAATAGCAGGCTATGCTGGACTTAGTGGGAATCTCAGAAACCGATTCCCAGTGGCACCTTGAACGGTGACTCCTCATAAGTTTCTGGACCTTATGAGTATTAGTCGGGAAGTTAAAGATGGAAATTTGACTGAGGGATTTACACATTCTACTTCTTGTACCGTTGTTATGGGGATCCCCATGATTTTGAGGCTCCAAATACTGGTCTAACTCATTCAAGGAACAAAGGTAAATGGGAAGCACCCCGGGGACTGGCTTTTATAGTGGCATTCCTGGGCATCTTAATCTGCCCAAGAAAGGATGGAAATATAGAGTTGAGGCTCGTGGGAATGGCCGACTTCATGACTAAAAAGGCTAATCGCACCATTTTATTGGTGATCCTAGTAGAGATTCATCTACCCCTAACTGTTTGCCGAGAAGGGGGAAATTCTTTTGAGGGTTGCAACATGTTTTTACAACTTTGGAAGGAAGAATACCTTTGCCATTGTCCGGGGTGCATGAACTATAGTATGACCGGTCTTAACTGTATTGAAGAACATGAAAACCGGGTGGAGGGTCATGAGTTTTTGGAAAGTACGGAGGCATGGTTCACACATTTGAGTTCCTTGACTGCAAGCAAAATTGAGTGGACATTCGGTTGGCTCCCGGTCACTAAAGTCATTTATATGTCGGATGAAGTATGCTTTCTTCTATTAATAGGTCTCTAGAGCATTCAGCCATATGCTCCACACCGGGTTCTGCGCCAGCTAGGCAGGTACAAAACTATCCCACACGATGAAGATTTGAGTCGACAAGTCATTGAACTAGGTCCAAAAGCTATATTCCCCGAAGAAAAGGTTCGCCAAATTTGGCATCAGTATAGGTTCCTAGAGCCAAAGACTCAGGTATGGGATTTTTCCAAAGGCAAGTTAGAGCCCAGTTACATGATTTGGTATGGTAAAGGGTGTCAAGTCCATCAAGAGCCCGAACGGCCTGCCAAAAGGCCCCATGTCCAACAATTCATTGATGGGGGCACATGAGCAATGGGATTGGTTGGCAAAAGAGACAAGCTACATGGCCACGATAAACAAGTTGGAGGGACAAATAAGAGATAAATTTGACAATAGTGTACAGGCTGCTGCTGATGAAGGGGAGAAGAAGAAGTTGGCCCAAGAAAACAAAGCCCTTCGAGCCCAGATCCAAAAAATAAAGATAGTTGCTAAGAATCAGGAAAGGAGCCGAACGGATGGAAGACTCATAAATATTCTTAGAAGGAAAATATCTGAGTACGAGGATGATTTGGAAAAATCCGAGGGTAGTCTGGTAAGGGCCCGGGCACAGTTGGCGAAGAACGCAGAGGGACGGGTAGAGTTTATCCGGCAATTGAAAAGGAAATATGATGGAGAAGTCACAAACTTGAAGAAAAAGCTAACCACCCTCGAGAATGAGATGGCCAAACAAACAAAGAACTTTAAAACAGAGAGGGAACATTGTTATGCATTAATGTCTCGGCTAGAAGAAGATATGCAACAACTGTAGGGTCAAAGCTATCATGACACCCAAGTGCTTGAAGCTAGGTCTCAACAAATCGGATGATTTATCTAAGAGAAGGCATTATTAGGGAAAGGGTTAGAGCAATTGCTGACTACATCGTGATGAAATTCCATGAATGTGAAGACATGACTGAAACAACCTTTTTCGCTACAGCGATGACCTTTGTTTGCCAAATAATGAATGAACTAGATCGTCTCCAAGGAGATCTTGCACATAGGCCCATGTCGAGACCGACTGATGTCCCACGAGCCCCTGGAATAGTTTTGGAAGCACTTATGTACTCTTGATTTTCATTTCGAGTATGCATTTTAGTTTCCAGTTCTAGAGTCTGTTTCGAGTCTGTTTTAGTTTTTCAATTACTATAAAGGCATGATGGAGTCATTGTAATAGAAAAATTAGAAGTTTTTATTTTTTAATGAAAATTAGAAGGAAAAAAATCAAATTGTTTCTTTTCTTTTATTTCCGCATTTATTCGTTGAACTACGTAATGATCTGATTCACGCGACGTCATGATACATAGGCAATTCCCATAGAATCCGGTCATGGTTTTCATAACTCAAAAGAGAGAATGACGAAAAGATAAAAAAAAAAGAAAAAAAAGAGATGAAACAAGAAAAAGAGAGAAAAACAAGAATAAGAGAGAAAACAATGAGAAAGGGCAAAGGAAAGAGCAAAAAATAAGAGCGCCAAAAAGGCAAAGAAGGAGGCAAAGGTTTGAAAGAGTTAGTTAAATCCAGGATGAGACACACAACCATTTCAAAACATGTAGAAACACATTTAACTGTATAGGTGCATCGCATCCCCCAATGTGCGATTCCCTATATGTTAATTGCCTCAAACTAATCGTTTTGTTCTGTCTGATGTTGAGATTAGGTTCTATCTTAAGGTGGTTGGTTTTGTGGTAACCTGGCTTTGCACCCTTACTTTACAAGATCTTAGAGGATAGCCCGATATCGGCTATCCCAACATCAGAGTCAGCGACTGCTGAAGAGAATAGCGTACTGCGCCTCCGCATATTGGAAATGTGGGACGCTTGGTCCAATAGTAGAGAGCCTGTTACAACCCATATTTACGTATGTTAGGTCATGCCATAAGTTAGTCGACGTAAATCTAAGAAGCTACTATCTTTGAAATGATAAGAAGTTAATCCTATTGATCTTTAATGATACAAGAGTGTACAAGGGTGATTAACAAGTATTAGAAGTCAAACGAATCAAGGATGTTGTAACTCGTATTCTTGGGTAAACCTACGGGTGCTTAATATTCTCAAAAGTTCTTACTTTAAGGTATTTGAATCATATAATATCCGTATCATAGTCTTGAAGTCAAACGAGTTATGAAACAAAGGTCGACAAGAGTTGTCGCAACTTAGGTTCATAGTTGTACTTAAACATTAGGTCAAATGTTACTAAGCTTTTCTCCCAATTTACTTATAATTATGGGGTGATATATCCACCAAATTGAATATCTATGAGTATAGTTTTGAACGCATTAAACCGTTCATCGATATGATTTTGTAGTAGGGAGATATTCGCGTTTTCGCGAGACTACGCCAAGCACTTCTCTAAGGGGCCCACTTAGGCGGTTTATATATATGATGCCTCCAACCCGCTTTTAAGTCATTTTCCCCCACCATATTTAGACCTTAGAACCCTAGAAACACCATCTCAAGGTTCTCTCACGATTCAAGACCCAAACAAAGGACAAACAACACAAATCAAGTGTCGGGAATCCCGTGGCGCTAGTAAGTTTCTTGTTCTTCTTGTTGTTGCTCATTTTTGTGTTGTTACAGCTCGTGTGGGAGGTTGTTTTAAGGGGTTTATGTTCTGTAAATATTCCCTCAAATTCTTAATATCAAACCTAGGTGATTTCAAGCATTCTAAAGTGATTCTAGTGCCAAAAAACCCTAATTGATTGCTAGTTTCGCTTCTTTGTTCTTGTGACAGCATTTGAGGGATATTTCGTAGAGAATTAAGTCCAAATTGGAGTTGTTCTTTCTGTTTAAAGGTAAGTAACCTCTTACTCTACATGTATTTAAGATTATCCATGTTGCGTCTAAGTCATTGAAGCTAGAACTTATGAAATATCTATCGAAAGGCTTGGTAGTAATGTTATCAGTTGGTGGACTATATTAGGAGGCTCAATATGATTAACATTGATGTTGTTTGGGCTGTTTGGTAATTGTTTTCACGTGTGGGAAGTCGTATAAATAGGGGAGGTGATGTCCGTTTTATCGTACAATAGGTTGTGGTCGGTACATAATAGTTATGATGCTTAGACATTAACGATAGTGTCATTTCTCTTATTGTAGACTAAGGAGTCGTGAATTTGCATAGCTTGAGGTTGGTCAGTATATACAAGGTATGTGAGGCTATCCCTTTCCTTCTTTTGCACTATTCCGATTGTACATAACGTAATGAACGAGCTTCCAAAGATACTCTACTCTTAAAATCTATCAGTACTTATATTGTTTCCCCTCTTATGGAACGATTGATGTTGATGTTGCTTCTCTTTTTCTTATGTTATCAATGTTGTTGGTACTTCCTTATTCTTATAAGGTTCATGGTAAAGAGTTAGTCCTAATAACGTGTACAGAGGATACCGACCTTACATCACTCCGAAAGGTTTAGAATGTGATTCCATGAGTCGAGCATGCAATATATATATGTATCTATTTTACTCTACCGAGTCACGCTATAGTCAGCTGGGTATGGCACATATTGTGTAACCACAAATTAGTTGGGTTTTACCGAGCTCCACATGGTCGGGTACGATTCTACCGAGCCTTATGATAGTCGGGTATGTTTTTACCGAGCCTATTATGGCTGGGTACGATATGATAATGATGATGCCCACATAGGCGTATGTTTTAAAAGTTTATGTATATATACATATGTATCATGCATTTCATGTCAGTAGCCCTCAGAGGTATCCAGATGTTACAGGTTGTTTATTCTCTATCCCTGCTTACATTACTGTTCGTATTTATGGTTCCCTGCCTTACATACTCAGTACTTTATTTGTACTGACGTCCTTTTATTTGTGGACGCTGCATGTCATACTGCAGGTCCTGGTAGACAGGCAGGCGCAGCTCCCCCACCACAGTAGGCTATCCAGTTTAGTGGTGATTGGCGAGATCCCTTCTTCGGACTTGCCATGGTCTTGGTATGCATTTTTGTTATAGACATGATGGGTATGTCGGGGACCTGTTCCGTCAATGTTGCAGCACTTATGTTCCTTTAGAGGCTCATAGACAGGTGTTGACTCATATATAGTTTGGTATGCCTTGTCGGCTGGATTTTGTTGTATAGTCTTTCATGGTAGCGTGGTAGCTCATACCTTATATATAGTTTCTTGATTGTCTAATCATCCCATGTTGTGTATGTTCATGCCATCATCTTTTATTGTTGGTTCTCCATGATCCATGTCTACCATTTATATTGATCTCAACGGCCCTAAAAAATAATAAAGAAGGTTAGATAAAATATACGTTGGTGCTCGACAATTATGGCTGGGTACTAGTCACGGCCCTTCAGCTTGGGTCGTGATAGAGTCGCCTAGTGCAATACCTAGTTTCCCTGAGCTACTTCCCAGAGCAAGTGGAACTTCCAACATCCCAAGCAATTACCCGAACACCCCACTCGAATATCCCACCATCTCAGCCCATTTCGCCGGAACGCCTTCTGAGGTTTGCCCCCAGGCATTGATTTCGGGAGTGGCCTATAACATATTCACTGCACCACCAACCTCGGCTACGACACAACCAACTTTGCCCATGCCAAGCTTTGATCCATCATCCTTTATTTTCCAAGTACCATCGTTTCCACCAGACACTACCCATTTCACCACCAATTCTTACCCTCAATAACCCCGGTAAGAGTTTACCGCGGGACAAGAGAGAGCTGTAAAGAATCTTGAGCAAGAGGAAATCACTCAAAAAATGAGAAGCATGGAACAAAGCCTTAAGAGTATACAAGGTTTAAGTGGCCAAAAGAGCGTATCCTACGCTGATCTATATATGTTCCTGCATGTTCATTTGCCCATCGGTTTCAAGACCCCAAGTTCGAAAAGTATGACGGGCACGGGGACCCCATAGCCCACCTCAAGAGGTATTGCAATCAACTGAGAGGGGCAGGCGGAAAAGAAGAGCTCCTATTGGCTTATTTCAGAGAGAGTCTAGTTGGCATTGCATTCGAGTGGTGTCACGCCACCTTTTTTCTCGCAAAATCGAGTTTATGACATTTTGGTTGGGACAACTCTTTCCTTTTGGAAAGAGGGTTTGCATTTTTTGAAGAGTCGCTAGCTAACAATTTTAGGTGCATTATGGCACCTATATGGTTCATTTATAACTATGTTTGGTAACTAGAGATAGGGTAAGGGCTTGAAATTATCCTAAGGGGAAGGTGTTAGGCACCCCTCAGGATCCACTAGTGTGGTTCCCGGCCAAACAGTTTTTGTGAATTTGTACAATTAGCAAATAAACAAGTATGACTCAAATAGTAAGGGATTTAAGTTTAAATACACAGGTGTTTGAAAAGCAAGATTTGAAAAGAATTACAATCTAAGAATAAGGGGGTTCTAGGCAGACCCTCAAGTTTAAAGGTAAAATACTAATGTGACATATAATAACAAGTAGGACTTCAATTAAGGGGAGCATGGAAGACAAATGAAAAGGCTCCGATTTATCTCCACACACAGTACACATAAACAACATGACCCATACACAATTAAGGTCTAAATTCAGATCCTAAACATGGTATCTAAGTGATAACAACAGAGTCATATTTATTATATGACTCAGAGAAGAAGTCCTAATCAGGCTTGCCTACCCAATTTTAACATGCTAGCAGTTAAACATTAATCACAAAGACAATTCTGATTTTACTTTAAGTTGATTACCTAAGACTTTCTTAAGCGTAAAATAATATCAGCAGTTACCAGAATTACTAAAATAGTTTGGAAGTTATTTTACCTAAAGCATGATATTCTAAATGTTGCAAAGACATGCAGGAATTGTGACCAATTTCACTTAAACACGGTAATCGAACATGAGACTGTTTTATGTCATTTTCATGCATTAGTAGTTTAACTAGGTGTAACTGAGCGAATGTGAACAAGATCCTAAAACAGGGTATCTAACATGCACATATGAAAATGCAGAATGATTTCAGGTTCCTAAAGCATGATTTCTAAATGCCCACAGAGTTACAACATGATTTTTAAGCCTAAAGCAAGATTTCTAAGTGGTAAAGTGATGCCAAATGAGATACTGAAATAGTAAACCTAAGCACATGGTATCTAATGCATGACTTGCTTTGAATGGGTTGGTCTTACACATGGATTCTAATGCACACAAAGGAAATGTAAACCTTTTTTACCCATTGATGTTGATAGCATGTATAACTACCTTCCCCTTTTCACTAGCCAGCCCCCAATACTTGTTTACAACAGATTTTATAGACCAACACTTAAATGAATTACATAAGTAGATAAGAAAAACAAAAAGTTACACTACAGAGAGCCTGAAAATAGGCCCAAATTTCCAACACCTGATTAAGACTTCCTCTCTGAGTTATGTAATAAATCACCTCAAATGCCAAGATTGTTCCATAACCTTTCTCATATCTGGGTGTGTTAGAGTTCCTTAAGGACCTCAAGGGATCCCCGGAGTGCTCACACCCAGATTTCATGGCCAAGACAGAGTAAGTGCAGTGTGGAAAGGCCAACTTTTATGTGTTCAAATTCAGAGGGAGCTCAAGGGTCCCAAGGCAAGACTCACACAAAAGGGGCATAACTTAGTGGTCTAAGAGTAAGGTGAGAGTGCTTGATACAATGATGAAAGACTTAGTAAAGCATTTTAGAAGTGAAAAGGTTCAGAATTAGTTTTTTTAAAGATACTAAGAGTTATCAGTTTTGAGAAACATGCTAGGAGTAAGAGCAGCCGTTTTGAAATCATTCTTTGAGAAAAGCATACTCAACAAACAACCCAATTAACCATAGAATACCGAGATTTACTTAACTAGCAGACTTACAAATAGGGGGTGAAGGGATTGGGAACATATAGGTTTGACACCACATAAATAGGGAAACATTTGATACAACAAATATATAGAACAACTATAAGTCTATTGAACAAATCAGTCATGGTAACAGACATTTAATACATAGGGAAGAATGCAACAAGATCATGTTGAAGACAAGAGTTTTGTTGAACACAATTTGACATACCATTAGGGCCAATAGAATGCACTAGAAGACTAAGTAACTACATGGTCATACCAGTTAAGGGAGGAGTAAGGGAACTAAGTGAACGTGTTGGACAAGTATCAAAGAACTAATTAAAGTCTGATATGATAATTACACATAAGGCATAAATTAGACATGCTTAATAATAGCAAACATAAAAACATTGAATAACTAGTACAGGAACAAGCATGGATGTATAGGCATGGAACACATAAAGTTAAGTTTCAAATTTAAACTGGAGACATACCAGTTAAAGAAGAAAAATGCGGAATGTAAAAACAAGTGCAACTCCACTATCTAGCCTTGGCTTTCAACTGGCTAGGCCAACAGTTAGCACAAATAGCAAAGAAAGAAGAGAGAGTTTGAACATATGTGTATTCTGAACTGTGTTCGTGTCTTAAGACGGTAGAAGAGAGTAATTTATATAGTAGTTTGAAAAATGGTTAAAATAAGGCAAGAATAAATTCTTAAGTAATTATAGAACTCAGTATAAAAAAAATTAGTTCGAATCTCCCTTTAATTAAGGGAGTCAGTGTAAACGGTAAAGAGCAGGTGACAAGTAAGGAAAAAAATCAAAGACGGCTAGAGTATAACAAATAAGGAAAGATTTCAAAATAGTACCAGTATAGAACAAGTAATTAAGGCTAGGTTCAAAAAGTTTTTAAGGAAACAATCAGTAAGAATTAAATAGCAATGCAGACAAGGCAAGGGAAAATTTATTAAGGCAAGCAACTAATCAAATTAAGTGGAAAGATAGGAGTCGAGATTTAGTAGCATAGAGTAGTCGATTAGGACCAAATTTATAAAGTCTTGATTAAGGACACAACTTAGTAGAAATATGTATCATAGCAATAAGGAAATCAGTAAGCTTAACAGACGGGGCAAATTTGAAAGAAAATTTTTCAATCACCATTAATTAAGGAAACCAGAATCAATCAAAAGGGAGTCATGATTCTGCACTTTCAACATATAAATAGAGGAGGTCCACAGACGTACCAAGAAAACATATTAGGAGCATAGTCACAGAAAGAAGCAAGAGATGAACAAACAAAGTGAGCATAGTTACACATAAATGACATAAGTAGGCTAGGGATTTGGGAAAACATATTCAAAGCAGGGTAATCATAGGACTCAAGCAAGCAGTCTAACACATAGAAATGAAGTAAAGAAAGCATGCTAACACTAAGAGAAGCAAAGTAAGGAAAATCATGCTAACATTCATAGGAACAAAGTAACGAAGATATTTAAAAAAATAGGGCTGTTAACAGAGTCAAGTTAAAAGTAGTAAGAGCACAAAATCGGTCAAAACAAACATGGAAAAAGTTTTAATCATAAAGAAATCCGTTAGAACATGTGTAAAAGAACTCCGAGAAACACTAGTTTTAGAAAAGAATGACTAAAATCGAAATAGTTAGTTAAAACATGGGATTTTTAAAGGAAAACGCTTAATACTACTCGAATCACCTTAGATCTATAAATATCTGAGAGGAATCGAACATTAGCAAACTAGGGTTTTCAGAAAATAGTAGAGATGAAGAGAATCAGTTAAAAACTCATTAATTCAAATGAAAAAACAAGAGGAAATCATTTCTTACAAACGAAAATGGCCGAAGACAAGCCAGTAAACGAGTTTCAAACTGGAACAGGTTGGCTTTCCTTGAGATCTTCTCAAGGACTCATGACGTCGAAGAGCCATGGAGTATAAGTGACCAGAGGTGGTCGGAGAAGGCATGGAAATACCATAGGAAGGTGGTTCTCGCCGGTGACGGTGATTAGGGTTAGGGTAAGTTGAGAGAGAATTTGGAGATGAGAGAATTTGGAGTTGAGAGAGTTTGAGGGCAACTGTCTCTGAATTATGAGACTAGGGTTAGGGGTCGGGTGAAATTAAAAAGGAAAGGGAGGATCTGGACCGTTGATCACAATGGTCAACAGCCAGGATGTGTCCAGGTATTGGGTCGGGTAGTATTAGGACTTGGGCCTGGGTCTGTGGGTTATTAAATTGGATTAGGAGTCTGGTTGGATTTAGACTAGAATTTAAATAGAGAGTGGATACTATTAAATACCCAATTAAAATTAACTAAAATAATTTATAAAATAGCTGATAATTGTAAAAAATGAAATTGATGCTTAGTAAATTAAATTACAATGAGTAATAAGTATTAAAAAAAATATAAATGACTAATTATTGGATAAAATAGTATAAAATATATGATTAGTCTATAATTGCAAGGTTATTGCAATTATAGCCAAAGAGTGCCAATTTGGCTAATTGTGAAATAATTTGGTCTTAGTAGGACCAGAAATAATACATTAAATCAATAAATGCTTTTGAAATCATTTGTAATGCGATTTCGTAATTGATTACTAGAAATAGAATACTGGATAAATTAAAAATAAATTCATAAAATATGGAAAAATTATAAAAAAATACCAATTGCTATGAAAGTCTGATTTTGAAGGTATATATGCAAATTAAAGATAATTTTAGGAAAAAATGGGTATTAACAAGTGGTACATAGATCAAGACATGTCTCTCTGGCACATATGGGATGATTTGGCTCGAGATTTCATCAGGCAGTTCCAGTACTACATAGACATAGCTCCAGACAGGAATTCCCTGTCAAATCTCAAAAAGAAGTCTTTGGAGAGTTTCCAAGAATATACGGTTAAGTGGCGCAAACAAGAGGCCAGGGTGAAGCCCTTGATGGATGAGACCGAGATGGTCAGTGTTTTTCTACAAGCCCAAGAGGCTGATTACTTCCAAAATATGATGTCTGCAATGGCGAAAGCTGTTTGCTGATGCTATCAAGATTGGGGAGATGGTCGAGAATGGTCAGAAAAAAGGTCGTATATTGAGCCAATCTGATGTAAGAACTACATCCCAAGCAATCCAAAGCGGGTCAGGAAGTTTAGCAAACAGAAAAAAGAAGAAGAGGTGGCGATGGTGGCTTCAAGTCTGAGATACCCCCGTCAACCCCGGGGTTACTTCCCTCCAAACACTCCATAATATTATTATTCTCACCAGGATGTGGCTTATGCTATGTCTCCTCAGTCTTATGCGGTGATGAATGCCTAGCCATACGCTCGGCTACAACAACAGTTTAACCAAAACCGAGCTCCACTTCCTAGAAACAACCCTTCTTACCAAGCTCCATATAATCCCCGTCCCCCACAAAATAATTTTCCATACAATGTCGGTGCCCGGGAGCCACCCAAAAGAAACAACCTCATGCCTATTGGTGAATCATACTCTAGCCTTTTCCCCCAAACTGGTCTAAATGGTTTGTTGCAACCCGTACCCCAAACTAGGCAAAACCCGGAGTCACCTTCCTACTGACACGACGCTCGATGTGCTTACCCTTCAGGAGAGGAAGAGCATGACACAAAAAACTGTTGGACTCTTAAAGGGCCATCAAAAGTCTGATAGAGCAAAAGCGGATAGTGCTGAAAGATGAAGAGTTTCCTAATGTGACCAATAACCCATTGCCGGCTCACAACAACAGGCTAGTTATTGGGATGATTTGCAAAGATAAGGAGTTTGACCCAGCCCTGAAAGCCATCATTTCCATCGCTGATGTTGAAAAGAAGCCAAGGGAGGCTGCAAAACAAAACAAGGGGGAGAAGCAGAATAACTCCACCCCTCAAAGTGTAGAAAAGACAGTGGAAACCAAAACAGGGGTAGTACCCCATAAAGAGGCCATTCTTTATGTTCCCCCGGCTCACAGGAAAGAACAGTTTGTGTTGAGTCCCCCAAGGGGTTCAAGCTAAACAAGGAACCTAAGATGTACGTACTAAGAGGAACTTATGTGGAACGAGGGCCGGTAATAATACCAAGGCTGAATGAGACCGTGGTTATCAGCCGCGCACCACAGAAGCCCATGAAGGACCCCACTGCCGTCCTCTGGAACTACAATAAAGCGGTAGTGACATACAAGGGAAAAGAAATCACGGGGGAAGTAAATGAAACTAACCCATCCGAGAAATACCTCAACTTGGAGGAATTGGACAAAGCCAAAAAGAAGCGTTTCCCCCTTAAAAAGCCTGTCAGTGCTGAAGAAGCCAAGGAATTCTTCCAAAATATGAAAGCCTCGGACTACAAGGTAATTGACCAACTCCGAAAGTCTCCTTCTCAGGTCTCACTCCTATCTCTACTGATAAGCTCAAATGAGCATCGGAAAGTGTTGATAAGGACCCTCAATGAAGCCTATGTTCCGATTGAAACCACTATTGAGCAAGTGGAAAGGATGGCAGAAAGATTTTTCGAAGTCAACCAGATTTTATTTAGCAAGAATGACTTGCCCCAGAAAGGGGCTGCCCACAACAAAGCCCTTCATTTGATAGTTAAATGTGAGGGGTACTATGTGAAAAGAGTCATGATGGATGGCAGATCTGGGGTTGGCATTTTCCTTCTCTCAACTTTGCAAATAATAGAAATTGGGACCGAGAGAATTAGGCCTAACAATGTTTGTGTGCGTGCCTTTGATGGTATCAAGAGATACATAATAAAGAGATTTATTTGATCTTGACTATCGGTCCTGTGGATTTCTAGGTGACGTTTCAGGTCTTGGACATGGACACCTCATATAGTTTTCTCTTAGGAAGGCCTTGGATCCATGCTGCAGGGGTCGTACCTTCTACTCTCCACCAAATGGTAAAATTTGAACACGAAGATCAGAAAATTATGGTCCATGGAGAGGACGAGAAATCAATTTATAGGGACCCGTCAGTCCCATGTCTCAAGGCTATGGAAGGCAGATAGACATAGTCTATCAAGCTTTTGAGGTTGTGGTCGCAGATCAACGTGAGGAAGGAAGCTCGTGTCCTCAACCCTTTCTGTCAAATGCGTCAATCATGGTCGCTACTGAAATGATCAAGTAGCTTATAAGCCCGGGAAGGGGCTCGGGGTATCATTGCAAGGGATCATAGAATCTATCACTTTAGCTGCCAGCGAAAAGTTCTTCGGTGTGGGTTTTCATGCCAAAACAGCTGATATGACATGGGCAAATGAACGAAAGAGCAATGGTTGGGTGTTGCCTCAACCGGTCCCACATATCTCCAAAACATTCACCAATCCAGGATACATAGAGTAAGAACATGAGGCCTTCACGGCCGAGGAAATTAAAGACATATGTGGAGCCATGGGGCAAATGTTGTATGAGACTCACATAGTCCAGCCGGTAGAAGGCTCGAGCACTGCTGAGGTGCAATATATGGGGATTGATGCTAAGCTACAAAATTGTAAGGCTACTCCGTTTCCGGTCAGACGGGAATCCCGGTAGTCCAGTCTTGCCACCTTTTCTGCATTCCGAGTTATTCCAGGGTGAATTCCAATGTAAACCCTTCTATCTTCAAATTCAATGAAATGAAATCAATATTTCATCGTCCATGAATCTCTTTCTTTATTTTTTCTGATTTTCGTTACTTTTCTTATTTTCTTCTTTCAGTTCTAATAATGCGGACTTAAATAACATGACATGCTTGCCGACTTCATGCCCAAATCCTAACACGCTGTCTAATTGTGAAATAATGAAGCAAGAACAAGAATACGATGAATATGAGGCTTTTAGGGAAATAAACCAAGAATTGGAATAATTTGAGAATAAACGTAAGCCAAACTTAAATGAAACTTAGTCAGTCAATTTGTGTAATGACCCGGTCTGTCGTTTTAAGAATTTAAGCTCCGTTCAGTGGCATAAGGTCCGGAATAGATTCATAATATGAGTATCGACTTGCGTGCATGGTTGAATTCAGTTAACGGAAAATTCAGAGTCAAATCGGAAGAAGGAATCTAGTTTTGGGAGTTTAAGCGGTGAGAATTTGACCGGAATTGGACTTTGGAGTAAATGGCCCCGGAATGAAATTTTTGATGATTCTAACAGCTTTGTATGATAATTTTGGACTTAGGCGTAAATGGCCCCGTAGGGTAAATTGAGGCATTTCGGCGAAAGTTGGAAAAGTTGAAGATCGGAAAATGGAAAAGTTTGACCCATAGTTGAATTTTACGATATTGGGGTCAGAATGCGATCTCGAGAGTTGGAACATCTTTGTTATGTCATTTTGGACTTGTCTGCAAAATTTGGCGTCATTCCGGAATGATTTGATGGGTTTTGATACGAGTTTAGAAAACTGAAGATTTGAAAGTTCATAAGTTTGATTTATGGTTTGATTCGTTGTTTTGGCATTGTTTAATGTGATTCATAACCTCGAGCGAGTCTGTATTAGGTTATGTGACTTGTTTATGTGTTTAAATGGGGTCCCAGGGGCCTCGGGTGCATTTCGGGTGGGCCACGGGTCATTTTTCCCATTTTTGGACTGTTGTTTTTTGCTTCTGGTATCCTCCTTCGCGATCGCGAACAACCTTTCACGTTCACGATGCCTTGTTGCTGTTCACCTCAAAATCCTTCTTCGTGTTTGCGTCCTTCCCTACACGTTCGCGTAGGTTCCTGCCCTTTTTCTCCGCGTTCGCGAGCTCATTATCGCGTTAGCGACGAGCAACCTGGGCAGCCTTAACTTTTCTTCATTGCAATCGCGGTCCTCTCTTTGCATTCGCGATGCACAAATGTCTGGGTAGATAGAATATATTCCAAAATCAAGGATTTCACAATTTTTTTCATATTTTGACTTGTAGACCTCAGTTTGAGCGATTCTTTGCGGGTTCTTCAGATAATTCGAATGGGTAAGTGTTCTTCACTGAGACTTGAATACATTACATGAATCAGTCCTTATTTTTATCATTTACATTGTGTTTTTAGTTAGGGAAAAATGTTGGTTTTTGAACAAAATTTTCAATTTTTTTTTCATGATTTGAGGGACGAAATGGTATCAGAATTTGGTAATTTTTGTGTGGTTGAACTCATATTGGAATGGGTATTCGGATTTTATAAAACTTGTCGGGTTCCGAGGTGCGGTCCTGGGGGTTGACTTTTGGACCAATTGTTAGAATTTGTTAAAGGTTGATATTTTGGGATCCAGAATAGTTTCTTATGTGTTTTATTTGTGCTTTGAAGTTAATTTGGTTAGATTTGAGCCGTCCAGAGACCTTTTCAACTAAGAAGTGCATTGTAGAGCATTGGTGTGTCGTCCTTGAAGTAAGTATCTTGCCTAACCTTGTGTGGGGGACTTCCCCCTAGGATTGAGTCTTCTATGATTGATTGTAGTTCGTGTACGCGAGGTGACGAGTGCGTGCTCAGACTTATCTGTGAAAATTGGTCTTTTAGAGTTATTAGATCCTTATATTCACTATGTATGAATGTGTTCTTGACATGATTGGGTTTCCTATTTACTAGTTTCACATCTACATGCTTGATTGGAAATAATTGCTTCATGATTCACTCTTATTGCCTAACTGACTCTTATTTGATTTAATTGAAGAATTTCGCCTCTCCTTTTGTCATGCTATCTTTTCATAGTTGTTTGTCTTATTTGAGAACCATTAGAATCCTTCCTGAAACTTTGTTAAGTCTTAAGTGAAGCTAAAAATCATCTTTCCCCTAATTGAATGTCGAATATCCTCAGAATTGTCCAACCTTAAAAAGGAGTTAGATAACCTATATCCTTGTCAACTTGCCCTTATTAGGACTACTTGGCTCGGGTTGATTTCCTTTTTATTGACTTGTATATTGTGGGATCGTCGCTATACATTAGCTCTCCCGTGTTAAATTGTTCCCTTTATGCCAACATTCTTATATGTGGTTATTCTGTGTGAGTTGGTTCTACTGTTTCCTTGTGATTTACAGTCCTTAAGTTGATTACTTGTGTTACCTTGTATTATTGTCATTTTTGCTGTTGTTATATGTATCGAGGTGATGTACAAGCTTTCTGTTGTGCTGTGACTGTTATTTTTATTGGCAGCGCAGCATATTTACGTTGGAACTATGACATGATATCCCGGGAGATTCCCACCCAGCAAGTTTACTTTTGGGACTTCGGGACGGCACCTGGGAGATCTCCCTACACATATATTGATTTTGGCTGCAGTGCGGAATACCAAGAGATCCCCAACACATATATTGAGGATACCAAGAGATCCTCAGGATATCAAGAGATCCCCAGCACATATATTGAGGATACCAAGTGATCCCCAGCACATATATTGAGGATACCAAGAGATCATCGGGATACCAAGATACCCCTAACACATATATTGAGGATACTAGCAGATCCTCGGGATACCAAGAGATCCCTAGTACATATATTGAGGATACCAAGAGATCCTCGGGATGCCAAGAGATCCCCAGCACATAATTTGAGGATACCAAGAGATCCTCGGGGTACCAAGAGATCCCTAGTACATATATTGAGTATACCAAGAGATCCTCGGGATATCGAGAGATCCCTAGCACACATATTTACGTTTGGGACTATGGGACGATATCTTGGGAGATCCCCTGTTAAAATCATTGTGTTCTAAGCTGATGTTTTCATTGATTCTATAATTGTGTAAATATTATAGGTGTTGTTCGTTCCATTCCTTATACTTACTAGTTGATGCGAACTATGTTAGGACACTTGCACAAACATACACGTGGTTCATCACCCTTATCGGGTAGGAGGCTCTTTGAGATTTCTGAGTATAGACGCACCCCTTGTTTATTTTCCTTCCATGTAAGAATGACTCTTTGGGCATGTGAGTTGTCAGTATAACTATGGGGTGTAATGAGAGCACATGATGCCAAGTGTTAGAGTTCAGGTATTGAGACTCGTATATTATGATTATGAGATGAGGTGTCACAGGGTGAATTATATTCGAAGGATTTTATTTGGGAAAAGATTATATTTTAAAGAAATATTTTGAAAGGAACTCTTCTGAAAAGAACACTTATTTGAAGTAAGTATATTTTGAACCATTTTATCACTTGGAAAGAGTTTGAGTATTTGATTTATACTTGTTCGTTAAGACTCAAGGTGAAGGATGGCGTAGTTGCTGAGTTATGACTTGTCCTTACTGTATTTGTTATTTCGAGTTGGGTTGTATTTCTTTTTGTTCATTTTTATGAGCTTTATTATGGATTCCACTATTACTTACTATTTCCTTTCCTTATTGTAGTTTCTGTATTATTAGAAATATCGCTTAGTCTTTATATAGTTATCATGTTCGGTTCTTTTCTATACTTATACTTGTTCTGTTTGTTAGATCAGTAGGTGTCTGGACTGTTCCTTGTCACTACTCCATCGAGGTTAGTCCTGATACTTACTGGGCATTGTTATGGTATGCTCATACTACACTTCTGCACTTTTTTTTGTAGATCCCGGTATTGTTCACAAGTAGTTGTGCGGATTCTTGCCTAGGAGACTCAAGGTAGCCCTGCTGTTGCATTTGCAGGCTTCGGAGTCACCTTCCTATTGTATATTCAAACTGTTGTACTTATTTCCACACGGTTGTGTTTAGAAATGGTAGCGAAACTCTATAGAGCTTATGACTTGTAATACCGGGTTTTGGGAAGATGTTCATTGTATAAAAGATTTATTTCAGAAGAATTTTAGATGTTATTATGTATTATTGTTATTCCGCAATTGTTAGTCTTACCTAGTTCTTCAGATTAGGTGCCATCACGATACCCAAACGGAGGAAAAGTTGGGTCATGACAAGTTGATATCAGAGCTCTAGGTTCATAGGTGCTACGAGTCATATGCGAGTTAGTAAAGTCTTTTAGATCGGTACGGAGACATCTGTACTTATTTTCGAGAGGCTACGAAACTAATAGGACAATCTCAGTTCTTTCATTACTATCGTACGAGCATATTTATCCCGAAGTTTGAACTTTTATCATTCCATTCTCTCACCGACGGTGAGGACACGAGCTTCAGTTATGGACGACGCTGCTCCCGGAGCAGGTGTCGCTAGAGGTGGAGGCAGAGGCCGACGAGGAGTATGTGCAGCAATTAGACCACACTCAGAGTAGCGAGCTTCCATTAGTCAGGTCCCAGGTGTCATGGCGGCACAATTTATGGTTCCAATTCAGCCCATGGTCAGGGCTGCAACATCCAAGGGAGAATAACTTAGATTTTCAAGGTTCAAGAAAATTTGACCCTCCTACATTCAGCGGGCTGGCTTAAGAGAGCACAATGGGTTTCATAGAGGAGCGCCATCGCATTATCAGCTATGGGTATTATAGAGACGAGTTCTAGCTTGACAGAGAGGCTTATCAGTGGTGGCGAACGCATGAGCTAGGTAGCCGGCCGATGCAACTTCACTTACGTAGGTTCAGTTTCCAGAGATGTTTTGAGAGAGTTTGCACCTCAGTCACTTCTGGATGCATGGCACGCGAAGTTTGAACAGCCGCGTCAGGGCACTGTGTCAGTAATAGATTATACTATCAGATTTAGTGATTTAGCCAGACATGCACCTGCCTTGGTTGCTACAGTTAGAGAGCGAGTTCGTGGATTCATGAAGGGCCTCAACCATGATATTTGATTTAGCATGGCTCGAGAGTTGGAGTCAGATGTCTTGTTCCAGCAGGTGGTAAGGATCGCTCGCCGGTTAGAGGACATGTGGGACTGGGAGTGAGAGGACAGATGAGATTTGGAGAGAGAGAGAGAGAGTAAAGGGAGGCGAGGAGGCCTCATAGACCCGAGAGATCTAATGGCCCTTATTCTGGATGTAGGGTGCGACATGGTGGAGGTTTCGTAAGTCAGCCAGTTCAGTTTGCGCTTCAGGCTTCACACAGTAATTCAGGTATTCGTGGGCTTCAAAGTACCAATAACGCACAATTCCCACAGCCACATCAGCAGAGGGGTTGCTTTGAGTGTGGAGATTCTAGCCACATAGTGAGAGATTTCCCCAAATTTTGGGCAAATGTGTCACAACAAGGTATTCAGGTGAGTAGAGGGCACCGAAGAGGGGGAGGCCTGACCCGTTGATGTGTTTCATATAGTAGGCTTAAGGCTATGTGCCATATGATGTCATTCAGGTATAATTTTGATTTTGTTATAGAGGAGCACCATCCGTAGTTCATTACAGTTCTGCTTATCGGGGTAAGTTCCCCTATTTATTGCTCTACTTATGGGTGTGTTTCATGATTTGTACTCTATTTATGTGTTACCCTATTGGGAGGTTCTATGAGTGAAGCCATGTCTATCGTCTATTTCTAGTCTTTTTCGAAAGTTATGAGACTAGTAGTAAATTCTCGTTGTCCATTTCGGTAAGTTTGATGTGATTTCTGAGTATTTTTAGCTATGAGCTGTGATTTTTATGCTCCACCAGTGTGGGAGCAAGTACATGTTGTAATTTTGTTGACGGAACTGATCTAGTGTCATGACCTGGATTTTCCCGCCCTTGGGAGTCGTGATGGAGCCTATTAGTGAAAGCTAGGCAAGCCAACCAACTGAATATTTACCTTGTTTTCATTTTTAATCCGATAACAGTTAAGAGCCAACAATTAGATAACAACAAAATTGAATAAGCGGAAGGCTGCATTGTAAAGTTTTAAATAATACTGCTAATACATATCCATAATAAATCTACCCAAGAAAGGTGCCACAACTTTACAAACTGTCTAAGAGTACTACAAATAAAGGTCTGAAAGAAATAAATACAATACTGTCTCTGGAAATACATGAAGAAAACAGGAATAGTAGATAGAAGGAGACGCCAAGGCCTGAAGACGCATGCATGACTACCTCGGGTCGCCTGATAAATAAAAAATAGCAAATCTCACCGTTGTTCGAAGTCTATAGCACTGGGATCTGTACAAAAGAGTACAGAGTGTAGTATCAACACAACCGACCCCATGTGCTGGTAAGTGCCTAGCCTAATAAGTAGTGACGAGTCTAGGACCAGACTACCAAATAAACCTGTGCAATATAGCGTACAAGAATAATAGGAAGCAGATAACAATGATGACAATAATGATCATCCAGTGATATAAATAACAGGCAACAAAAACACCATAAATATTGCTCAACGAATAATGTATACAAGTGCAATAAATTAATCAAGTCCTTCAACTATAAATATTTTTCAAATATATTTTCTTCAAACAAGCATCTTTCGAATATAACTATTTCGAGTAAAGGTTACATTGTGACGCCTCATTTCATAATCATAAATAATATATATTTCCCCCGGCACCTTGTACCCACAAATTTCTATTTCACATTGCGCAACAACTTTCTCAGGTTACTCAGTTCATAGAGTCCATAATCCAATATAATTTAAGAATGTTCTTGAAGCCTCATTTACTTAACAAGAAGTAGAGTACAACTTCTAAACCCATTTGAAACTCATCATGAAAAGATGAAGTTATTTGTAGAAATCATTTGAATAAATAAAGTACCATGTTTCAATTAGAATACAACATCGAATGAATTATTACTTTTACCAAGGGATTTGATAAATTAACTTAGTAGAAATTCCTTCTTAAGTAAAGTACAACCTCAAACGGTTTAAGGAAAATTTGGTTGAGAAATCAATTGAGTTAAAAATGTACCAGTTGTTGAAATTTGAAGTATTGAATATATATATGAAACAAATAGGGCGAGGTATTGTCAACACTATGAATTCCCACATAAAGTATCACATCCGTAAATGAATCTAAACCATTAAAACACTTGAATTGATAACAATAATTACAACGGAGACAAAATAATCACGGAAGGAGTACAACTCAACACAGAGATAGCAACCGGGGATCTCCCAGGATATCGTCCTGTAGTCCCCAAATATAAATATCCAGTGGATCTCCCGGGTGCAGTCCCATAGTCAAACTCATAATGCGCGGGGATCTACCGAAATCCCGATCCGTAGTCGCAAATGTAAATACCCAGTACTGGGGGAATCTACCGGGTGCATTCCCGTAGTTCCATATAACTGTGCAGGGGGATCTCCTGGGAATGTAACCCGTAGTCCCAAAGTAAATGTGCAGAGGGATCTTCCGGGAATCTAACCCATAGTCCCAAAGTAAACAAACAAGGGGGAGCTATTTCACATCCGTAGTCCTAAAATAAATACACAATGCAACCAACAGAATCAACAGTTACATCACAACAGAAGGACTGAACATCACCGCAATACATATAACAACAATAAATGACAATAATACAAGGTAAGACAAGTAAATCAACTCAAGGGCTGTAAATCACGAAAAAATGGTAGAACCAGCTCAAAGGAATAACCATAAAAAAGAATACTGGCATAAAGGGAATAATTCAATAGCATAAAAACTAACACGTAGCAACGATCCCATAATATACAAGTCAATAATAAGGAAATCAACACGAGTCAAGTAGTTATGAAAATATAACGTGACAATAGGAGAGGCAAAACTCTTTAGTTAAGTCAAATATGAGTCACACTAATCAAAGTATAAGACTCACGGGCATGCCTGACACCAACATATAGATACTCGTAACCATGCCTATATGTCGTACTCAACAAATAACACATAACAATTATGACACAACTCCTAATCCCTCAAGCTAAGGTTAGACCAAACACTTACCTCGCTTTGCAACCAATTCAAAATTCCAACAAGCCTTTGCCTCCTGAATTCGTCCGAAGCTTCAAATCTAGTCATAATAATTCAATATACTCAATATAAATCGTACGAATTAATTTCATATGAAAATACTAATTTTCCAACAAAAATCCAAAATTTAACTCAAAATTGCCCGTGGGTCCCACGTCTCAAAATCCGACAACTCATTCAACTACGAGTCTAACCATACCAATTTTACCAGAGTCCGATATCAACTCGACCCTCAAATCTTCAAATTAAACCAAGAGAGTTTTCAAGATTTTACCAACTAAAACCACAAATTAAATGTTAAAAACAACGATGGATTCGAGTAATCTAACCAAAAATGAGTTAAGAACACTTACCCCGATGTTTTCCTTGAAAATCTCTCAAAACATTGCCTCACCCGAGCTCCCTTGGTCCAAAAATGGAAGAGTGAGATGAGTTTGGACTTTATTCTTCTGCCCAGGGATTTGTTCTTCGCGTTCGCGGTCCTCCTCTCGCGTTCGCAAAGAATAAAATTCCAAAAATCATTTTCCAAACTATTCTCGGATAGCCTCTAGTATAATGGCCATACGTTTTACTTCAGATGTCCAAATGACTTTTATAATATGTTTCTGGAAACTAAAGTCAAATATCTACAACTTTTGTTTTTGAATCATCTCAAAATTCATTGTAGATTGAGAGATATGAGCCTCTGAAGTAAGACCTGCGCAACATAATTTCTTCTTCTTCGCGAACACTAGTTTCTCTTTGCGAACGCGAAGAACAAAATCCCAGAAGCCAAATCCTTCTTCGCGAACATGAGAGGACCCTCACGGACGCGAAGAACAACACTAGATACCAGCTTCAACTATTGCAAAACAGCCCGAGATGGTCCGAAACCACCGCAAAACACACCCGAGGCCCCCGGGACTTCAACCAAATATGCCAACTGATCCTACAACATCATTCAAACTTGTTCCAATCTTCAGAACACTCAAGACAACATCAAAATACAAATTTTACATCGTATTCAAGCCTAAGAATTCCAAAAACTCTCAAATTACACTTTCGATCAAAGAATCTATCAAATCTCGTCCGAATGACCTGAAATTTTGCACACAAGTCACATTCAACACTACGAAGCTACTCCAACTCCTGGAATTCCATTCCGGCCATCAGATCAAAATCTCAATATTGAACCGGAAACTACAAATTTCCAATTTTCTCAAAAACGATCCGATTCAGGCCGTTTCAAGTCCGTTTCTTACCAAACTTCAGAGACTTATCTTAAATCACATATAAGACCTGTATCGGGTGCCAGAACCAAAATACGGGCCCGATACCGACAAGTTCTAATCACAATTCATTTCCAAATCTCATAGAAATTTCCAGAAAATAATTTTCTTCAAAAATTCATTTCTCGGGCTTGGGACCTCGGAATTCAATTCAGGGCATACTGTCATGCCCGAAAATCGAGGGACACGACCGGCGCTCAATCGGAGGACCCCAGTCAAGCGGACCTAGAATTGCCTTTTCTATCCCACGCATTACCCCGTGATTACAATATACATTATTCTTTTGAAATAGCAATTTAAGACTTAAGCATAAACTTACAACTTGA